>CM054059.1:468556413-468769206 GCA_028641055.1 Alopecurus myosuroides
ACGATCTATGAATTTTGTTGTAATGCACGCATGAATCTCGTAGTAATCTTTATGTCATGCATGTTTCATTATCTATCAATTGTCCAGCTGTAATTTGTTCACCACGCATGTTAGCTATCTTTTATGGAGAGACACCACTAGTGAACTGTGGACACCGGTCCATTTTTCTCATACTGATAATACACACACTGCTTCCACTGTTTTCACGTTGTTTCCACTATTTACACACTTCTACTGCTGTTTTCATACTGTTCTCATATTATTTTCCACACCATACGTTCAGCAAAACCGGTGAGATTGACAACCTCACTTCTTCGTTGGGGTAAAGTGAATTGATTGTGTTGTGTAGGTTCCACGTTGCTGCTGAACCGGTAGTGCGCCCTGCCACCTCAGCAGCATCAACCTTCAGAAGTTGTTTCTTTCTCCTACTGGTCGATTCAATCTTGGTTTCTTTCTGAGGGAAAACTTGTTGTTATGCTCTTCATATCTTCCTCTTGGGGTCTCCCAACGAGTGCAAGATCTGCACCATCAAGCACTTTATCTAGCGCTGTTGCCAGGGAGGAAGAGGATTTCTGCAAGGGGAGTCTCTCACCTTCAATCTCTTTACTTTGTTTTAGTTTTGCTTAGTTTATTTTATTTTGTCTTGTTTGCTTCTCTTTATCAAAAACACAAAAAATAGTTTTTATTCTAGTTGTTGTTTCTATCTTGTTTTTAGTCTTGCTAAAATGAGTGTTCCTGAAGTTGAGGTTCGTTCTTTTAAACAACAAGGGGGAGAAAGTTTGAAAGATGCTTGGTATAGAATAAGTGATGCTCATCATAGATGCACTAAGAAATATTCCACTTTAATCCTTCTTAGGAATTTTTATGTTGGAATTACTAGCTGGTATAGGTATGTTCTAGACACTCTTACAGGCGGTAATTTTCTGGGAACAGCTGCTTTGGAAGCCTGTAATTTAAGTGAAAGTTTAGTTGGAACACCACCTACTAAGGTTGCTAAACTGAGATCACTTTAGATGATGTTATTAAAAATCTAAACTCTATGCACAAAATTTTGCCAAACTTCCTCGATAATGCTAGCAAAGTTAATGAATCAATAGTAAGTATCAACAAGAGAATCACTGTTTTAGAAGCTAACAATATCCATGATAGTCAAAACATGTGGATTGGTAAATTAGAGGAGGCCATGGAAACTTTAAGCTGGACTTTTTCTTCTCTTAAGTTCAAAAGAGAGAAACCTTCTATTGGAAAAGGGAAAAAAATTATGTATGTCCCCAAGGTGCCTAAACCAAAATCCCCTAATGTGCTTAAAATTAATCAAACTTTTAGTGAAACTAAAAGTGATTTGCATGTTGAATCATCTTCAGGAGTGTCTAAGGTACCAATTGCTACAAGTGGTGTTTTGGAGGAAATTATTGATTTGGATGCTTCTTCTCTTGAAAATACGTGAATCCACTTTTCTGGGCCTAGCTAAAAGGCGTTAAAGAAAAGCACTTTTTGGGAGATAACCCATGGTTTTATTTTTGCTTTGTTTTTCTCTGTTTTCTTTGAGTCAAGGGGTTGTATACTTCTATAGCAACTCCTTTCTATCTTTATTTTCATGTATTAGTTGTGCCAAGTAAAGTTTCTAGCGAAAGTTGGAGTTGGTTTTGGATTTCTGCTGTCCACCGTAAAAAATCGTATAAATTCCAGAAAGATCAGAATGACCTGAAATATTTTGTGCTTATTCCTCGGCTAATTCGATTTTTTTTCTTTATGTTTTTCGATCTGAGCAATGTAAGTGTCCCAAAAAAATTCGTCTTTATAGACTGTTTTGGCTGTGGCAGATTCTGCCATTTTTCTTGCATTTGCTCTTTTACGATGTCAAGTGGATTTCTTTGCTTCACGAAACATCAGTGGCTATAGATAATGTTTAAAAGTATCAATATCACTTGTGCCCATGCAGAACCCATGGATTTTTTGTTGTTGCACTAACCTTCTAATGGGAATTACTTTGAGTGTGGTGTGAAGGAAGTTTTCAAGGGTCAAGAGAAGAGGGTGATATAGCGTGATCAAGAAGAGTGCAAGGTCAAAGCTTGAGGATTCCCTCGTGGTTCATCCCAGCAAATTCTAAGAAGACACAAGCATCTAAGCTTGGGGATTCCCAAGGCATCCCCTTCTTCATCGACAATTTATTAGGTCACTTCTAGTGAAACTATATTTTTATTCGGTCACATCATATGAAATTTACTTGGAGCGTCTGTTTGTTTTTCTTTTGTTTTTATTTGTTTTCTTTTGTTTTCCTTGCTGCAATAATATAGGTGGAACCTAGCATTCTTTGTGTGGGAGAGAGACACGCTCCGCTTTTTCATTTGAGTACTCGTTATGCTCGTATTCTTAGTTTTTCTTCTAGATGCTGCAAAATTCATGTTTAGCTCCTGTTTTTCTTGCATCTCATATTCAGAGTTCTTAGTTTTAGTAGAGTTGTGTTAGTACTCTCTTGTTTCATTTCTGTATCTCTTGGAGAGTTTTTGTTTATTATGAGATGCTTGGGGTTGGAAAGCAGTAGTACAATTTTCATGCTTATAACGGTGCAATTAGAAACTTGTATAGACTGTGGCTAGACTTTTTCATGTCATGCTAGATGTTATTTTAATTCTAAAGCCTAGTGGTTATTTTTGTAGCATGATTTGTCTCAAACATCTGAGAGTGTTTAATGTGCCTTTGAAAGAATCATGAGTTGTTCTTGTCATTTTGGAGCATAAATTAGTGGTGTTCTCCTTTGAATATTTTATGTGGTTGACTTGGCGCATGCTCACACCATGTTTATGACTACAAACCAGTCACTTATAGCCTCTATGATCATTTAGTTTTCGAACTTGTAGTACCAATTATGCTTTAATTAATGATGTTTTTGTCGCTATGCATGATTATGGCCATTATTGCTCTCATGATTTGTTACTCCTAGTATTTTGCTAGCCTCCACCTATAGTGAGTATGATCTCTACTCGTGCCTCTAACTCCCAAAAACCAAAGTTTGCCAAATGTGTCCAACATACCTACCTACATGTGGTATTTAACTGTCACTCCAAAGTAAATTGCTCATGTTCCACCTTTAAAACTTTCAAAATTACTCTAGTTTCGTGCTCCTGATATAGCTCATGAGGACGTAAATAGAGAATCTTTATCTCACTAGTTGATTGAACTTTCACACCCTGGACTAGTGGATTTATCCGCTTATCCAATTGATAGAAGAGCTGGCAGCGGGGTGCCTTGCCCCAAAGTAATACCACAAATTCTCTTTACTATTTTTACCCCTGATTAGTCAAAGCATAATTGTGTAAACAAAAGAGAAAGAGGGATGACCTTCTACCCAGATGCATCCTTCTATGGGAGCCGCTCTTGTGAAGTCTAGTTGGCTTGTGACGTACTGTATTTTCTGTTTACCGTTCGTTGACATAAGCATACACCTCTCTAAAAAATGTTTTCAATATCTCTGTTTAACAAAATAAAAAGCTCTAGCACATGGGTGATCCCTGCTTCCCTCTGCGAAGGGTCTTTCTTTTACTTTTATGTTGAGTCTCCATCTTCTAACTTTATGCATAGTTGAGAGAGCATGGTTGAATTCTGAGTTTAATGTTCATTTGTCCTAAAAACATTATTAATTGATTCATGATGTGTTATTGTTTGTTCTCAAATTATTTGTTCTAGTCTTCCTCATGAACTTTGAAGGTATCGTGTCATTTATATTTTTCCCCACTCTCAAGGACAAGCGAAATATCACTTTGCTATGTTATCTCTATGCCTGAAACAAACGTATAACTTTCGAGTGCATTATTATTCATGATCTTTTCTTTGTGTTACTTTTCATGATGCAAGGTGATTATTATGCTTTATTGTTAGAATTATATGTATCATGCTTGTGTTAAAGTTCTATGATCTCAGCTATGCTTATGCTTTTAAAATTTAGATGACCAAGTTTATGTTGGTACCATGTCACCTCAGAAATTATGTGTTTTTATTGTTTACCTACTCGAGGACGAGTAGGAACTAAGCTTGGGGATGTTGATACGTCATAAACGTATCCTTAATTTCTGATGTTTCATGTTGTTTTCATGCCATATCCTACATGTTTCCCTTACACTTTATGCTTTTTTTTATCGATTTCCCGGGACTAACCTATTGACAAGATGCCACAGAGCAAGTTCCTGTTTTCTGCTATTTTTAGTTTCAGAAAAGTTATTCTAGAAATATTCTCGGAATTGGAAAATTCGAAACCTGGAAGTCTTAGAATTCCGAAAGGTCCCACGGAGTCCTGAAGAGGACCGGAGGGGGGCCACACCATAGGGCGGAGCCCTCCTGGCCACGCCTGGGGGTGGTGTGGCCCCCTCGGGCGCCCACCGCCATCGCCCTTTCGCCCATATATTCTCCCTGATGTGTGAACCCTAAAAATATACCACTTTTCCCCGAAAAACATGTGAGGCCGCCGTCATCGTCAACCCGAGATCGTGAGGGTTCTAGAGTTCTCCCCAGCACCCTACCGGGAGGGAAAATCATCACCGGAGGGGTCTACATCACCATGCCCGCCTCCGGAGTGATGCGTGAGTAGTTCATCCTTGGACTACGGGTCCATAGCAGTAGCTAGATGGTTTTCCTCTCCTCTTTATGCCTCATGTTTGGATCTCGTGAGCTGCCTCGCATGATCGAGATCATCTTATTGTAATGCTACATGTTGTGTTTGTTGGGATCCAATGATTATTGAATGTTATGTCTTTTGATTATCAATCTATCATGTTATCTTTATGTGTATATTATTTATGATATTGCATGATCTCCATTGTTAGTACATGCTCTAGCCAAGTAGATGCTAGTGACTCCAAGAGGGAGTATTTATGCTCGATAGTGGGTTCATGCCTCCTTTGCATCTGTGCTTGAGTGATAGAAACGTGATAGATGGAGGATGTGGTGTTGCCATTAGGGAGAAAAGAACGATGTTTATTTTGTTTACATTACACACTTAGCTTACTGCGATGATATGTTGCTTGCAACTTAATACCCAACGTTTGTTCGGATGATATTCGGAGGGTGGATTATTACTCATAGATGCAGTTGGATGACAATCTATGTATTTTGTTGTAATGCCCGCATGAATCTCATAGTAATCTTTATGTCATGCATGCTTCATTATATATCAATTGTCCAGCTATAATTTGTTCACCACGCATGTTAGCTAACTTTTATGGAGAGACACCACTAGTGAACTGTGGACCCCGGTCCATTTTCTCATACTGATAATACACACATTGCTTCCACTGTTTTCACACTGTTTCCACTATTTACACACTGCTACTGCTGTTTTCATACTGTTCTCATATTATTTCCCACACCATATGTTTAACTTCTTTGTGTTCAGCAAAACCGGTGAGGTTGACAACCTCATTGCTTCGTTAGAGCAAAGTGAATTGATTGTGTTGTGTAGGTTCCACGTTGCTGCTGAACCGGTAGTGCGCCCTGCCACCTCAGCTGCATCAACCTTCAGAAGTTGCTTATTTCTCCTACTGGTCGATTCAACCTTGGTTTCTTTCTGAGGGAAAACTTGCTGTTGTACTCTTCATACCTTTCACTTGGGGTATCCCAACGAGTGCAAGATCTGCACCATCAATGGTCACCTCGGCTGACCACGGGTCGTCCTCCACCTCGATGGACGCCGTCGTTGAGCTATCGGCCTCCTACTCGTGCTGAGCCTGGTGTCGGTGCCACGATCCGAACGTATGAGGGGTGTCTGCTGATACGTCTCCAACGTATCTATTATTTCTGATGCTCCATGATGATATTATGCCCATTGCTACATGTTTTCTCCCTTCTTTATGTCATTTTTACACGTTTTCCGGGACTAACCTATTAACAAGATGCCAAGTGTCAGTTCCCTGTTTTATATTGTTTTTTATTTCAGAAAATTTGTTCTAGAAATATTCTCCAAATTGGACCCCACAAAATCCCGACGTTCCTATTTTCCCCGGAAGCTTCTAGAAGACCGAAGAAGAGTCGAAGACAGGCACCAGGGGGCCCACACGATGGGGTGGCGTGCCCCTCTTGGTCACGCCAGGGGGTGGTGTGGGGCCCCCAGGGATCCACCGCCTTTGCCATTTCGCCTATTTATTCCCCCGGATGGAAAACCCTAGAGACCTGATAAAAATCCTCGAAAAGTTTCGCAGCCGCCATCGTAGTCCACCCTAGATCAGGGGGTTCTGAAGCTATCTCCCGGCACCCTGCCGGAGAGGAGATCGTCACCGGAGGCCTCTTCATCACCCTGCATGCCCCCGGAGTGATGCATGAATAGTTCATCCTTGGACTACGGGTCCATAGCAGTAGCTAGATGGTTGTCTTCTCCTCCTAAGCCTCCATGTTTAGATCTCGTGAGCTGCCTAACTTGACTAAGATTGTTCTTATGTAACTGTATGTGTTGTGTTTGCTGGGATCCGATGAATATTGAACTTAGGCCAAGTTGATTATAGTCTTTATTGCATATGTTATTTGTGATCTTGCATGCTTTCCGCTGCTAGTGGTTGCTCTGGCCAAGTAGTTGCTAGTGACTCCAAGAGGGAGTATTTATGCTCGATAGTGGGTTCATGCCTCTTTTTCGCCTGTGCTCGAGAGACAAAAACGTGACGGGGGAGGATGTGCTGTTGCCACTAGGGAGAAACAACGGTGTGAGTGCCCGCGTGCACAATCATTGCTTACATTATACACATTGCTTAATGCGATTATCTGTTGCTTGCAACTTAATACCTAAGGGGGTTGGGATGATAACCTGAGGGTGGATTATTAGTCATAGATGCAGTTGGATTACGAACACATTTCTTTCATATGATGTAAATATACTCACTATGTGATCAAATACTTAATTATGCTCATGATAAGATACATGCAAGATACTGACACTTAATAGCTATGCAAACCATGAGAAAATAACAACATATTATTAATAAACAACATTAAGCATAACTATTTGCAAGATTGAAGTATTCATAATAGGATCTGACAAAGTGGTATCTCGCGTGCCCTTAATTGTTGGGAAAAACATAAATGCCAGGGCACCTCTGAAGTTCAAGGGAAGACTAGAAGTAAAGATATCAAAGATACAAGCATCAAAATTATACCGCAATCAACCGTGCTTTGGGACGAACACATTACACTAAGAATGATAACTATGCTCTCAAGAAAGTGCTCAAAGAATATGGCGGAGACTCAACATAAAAGTAAAAGAAAGTCCCTTCGCAGAGGGAAGCATGGATCACTCATGTGCTAGAGCTATATATTTTTATTAAACAGAGGTATTGAAAACATTTTGAGAGAGGTGTATGCTTATGTCAACGAATGGTAAATAGACAATACAGTACGTCACAAGTCAACTGGAATCCCAAGAGCGGCTCCCATTGTGAAGGACGCAACTGGTGTAGAATGTCATCCCTCTTTCTCTTTTGTTTACATAATTATGCTTTGACTGATAAATCAGGGGCAACAAGAGTAAAGAGAATTTGTGTGTATTAATTTGGGGCTGAGCACCCCGCTGCCAGCTCTTTTATCATTTGGATAAGTAGACGAAGCCACTAGTCCATGGTGTGAAATCCAATCAACAAGTGAGATAAAGATTCTCTATTTACGTCCTCATGAGCTAAAACAGGGGCACAAAACAGGAATAATTTTTAGCAGGTTTTAAAGGTACCACATGAGCAATTTACTTGGAGTGGCGGTTAAATACCACATATAGGTAGGTATGGTGGACACATTTGGCAAACTTTGGTTTTCAGGGATTTGGATGCACGATTAGAGCTCATACTCAGTACAGGTGAAGGGTAGCAAATAGACAGGGAGCGACAATCAAGAGTGCAACAGCTATCATAATCATGTTTGCGACAATGTAAAATTAACTGAGGCATAAAATTGATACTAGAACTCTGAGGAAAAATAAATCATCGAGGCTTATTGACTTTTTGTTTCCAGTCTTAGCATGCGTGAGCATGTGCCAAGTCGATTCATATGAAACAGTCAAAGAAGGCTACCACAATATCATACCCTTCTATGAATAAAACAATGCGAACAAATATTTATATGACAAGTCATTTACTATTAATAAATTGGAACAAAACACGAGAGAGCATGAACTATTAAGCAGCCATTAAGTCACATATATCTTATAGGAACAAACTAAGCATGCTCACATAGATGGATATATGTACAAAAAATGAAAGCAAATAGAGTTCATACCAGCCTCTCCCCACAAGTTGAATTGTCGTATATCGTCATTATTGCTCTTCACTTGTGGCTCGAATAATATAGAATGAAAACCAAACTCCAATCGAATCACGGACGACTGTTGAACTCTGCGACAAACTTTACAAAACCAAAGAAGAACAACAAATTTTATTGGGGTTTTCAATTAAAGCACAAACAAAAAGAGAGCAAGCAAACAAGGCAAAAATCTTTTTGGGTTTTCAAAATGAAACAAGAACAAAAGAAAACAAACAACAAACAAAATAAAATATTTTTGGGTGTTTGGATATTAAAACGCAACTATAGAATAAAGCAAAAAAACTGAAGAAACAAATAGAGAGAAACAATAGAAATATTTTTGGTCTTTTTGTGTTTTAGAAAGCGAAAACAAAAACAAAGGAAGAGAAAGAAAACGAAAACAAACGAAAGAAACAAAGAGAAACGAAAACAAACGAAAGAAATGATAAACATGGATATACAAAGAACCGACCGAACATGATATATAAATGAGTGTGATATCAGTATACCCCCCACCCCCCCAAGCTTAGGCTTTTGGCCTAAGTGGAGATCAATCACCAAGGGGCCCAAAAGGTGCCGCCCCCGTAATACGCCGAGGAGGAAGCCTCCCCCTGATATGTGCTCGAGGATGCGCCGGTGTACTACGTGTTGTGGTCCTCAGGAGGCGCGTCTCGCCACTCCTGCTGCCTGTACAACTCCATGGTGCTCAAATGCTCGTCTATTTGCTCCTTGGAGAGCAACCATGATGACCTGTCAATCTTAAATAACACAGGCTGCGGCAAAGTAACTTTTCTCTCTTCTCCATCCATATACAAAACTCTATATAATAAACGTTCATTAGTAGAGTTAGAAGTGACAAACTGATGGGATTTCATAGCAGCAAGGTTAAGCCTATGTGGAGCAATAATTTCATCATTAGGATCAACGAAAACATGCAAAGCGGCTGCGACACGTGTAGCAATAATGCCACCAAAAATAGGCCCATTAGCGGCAAGGCGGCGTGCAACAAGTGCACCAAGGTTATACTTTGTGCTACGGTTCAGTGCAGCATCAATGAAAGCAAGGTGATAACTAGAAACATTACTAGTGTTCTCCCTACCAAGAATACTAGTACCAATATAGTAAGTTTGAATGTTCCTTATCTTCCCACGCTGGGATGAGCGACCGTCATCGTTGGTGATTTCTCGGTAGATCCCCTGGAGGTCTGTTGGTCTATCTTGAATCCTGCTCGCCGTCCTAGTGGCATTGATACCTATGATAGCACAAAATTCCACCAAGGACAAAGACACAGAACTACTATACAATTTGAATGCAACAGTTGGACCACATTGAGTGTTCTGAAATTTAAAGCTCTTAACAAAAGCTTTTGTAAGCGTGGCATACTAAGGGCTTTCATCCTCCATAAAGTTGGTGAGACCAACTCTCTCAACAAGCATAAGAAAATCATCTAAAAGACCCACATTTCTTAAAAATGTATGATAAGGAAAGCTAGATGGGTGAATGATACCGTCATCTTCTACAGCATCAATAGTTGACGAAATAATGTCTTCATTATATGAGGGCCTTGCTGAAGTAGACGAGCGTGATGGCCTTGTCCTTCTAGGAGAATCACTCCTAAATATCTCACCAAAGTTGTAACTATCCATCTCTGAAATTTTTCAACAATCATCATAAAAATTAATTTCAAGCAACTATAAGGTGGAGACTACCATAGGGACTTATATAAGAGCTAAACATACATCAAAACTATGTTATTTCTACTCAAATCAAGCATGCAAACTCACATAAGCTGTCACCTACAGTACCAAAATACTCAAGAAATACTTCACTAAACAAAATTCTATTTGGATCATCGGAGGAGTCACATACCAGAGAGCAAATGCACCAAATTTCAGCACAAAAGATGGGCTGAGCAAAGAGATCGAAAAATTTCGAGGAAGAACAACAAGAACTCGGGTTCTAGGAAATGTGTTGAGTTTGGGAGGTGAGAGAGGGAACTTTGGAAGGAGAGAGAGAGTTAGTGGGGGGCCAGGGGGCCCCACACCATGGGTTGGCGCCACTAGGGGCAGGCCACGCCACCCTAGGGTGTGCCTGCCTGGTGGGTCCCCCTGGGGTCTCCCAGGTGGCTTTCGGCCTCATTTTTGACGTAAAAATTTATTATCATTTTCTGGAATTTTTCGAGAAACATTATTTTTGAGGTATTTCTAGAATTTTAATAATTAATAAAAACCGGGAAAACAAAAGTGAAAATGTGGAAAACAAAACCAAAACCAGAACTACAAAGGTTCTATGACACTCTAATGAAAGAATAACCAAAGAAAACAAAGGTGGTAGTGGTGAAAACAAAAGTATGTGTGGTGAAAACATGCATAAGGATGGTGGAAAACATGATTGCACTCAAGTAATAATGTGATAACAGAAGTAAACATGGTGAAAACAATAAGGGGAAGGTGAAAACATTGTCTATTTCGTTTAAAATCATTTTGTTAACAAGGGTGATCAAGTATTGCTACCAAAATAATTTTCTATGAAACATAACTTTGTTTCTCACTAAATAATTATGTTACCTCAACCTTGATAGGCATAGTCCCAATCATAATAATTTCATATTATTTTGGTGGCTTTGGAATAGGACAATAAAATTCTCCAATCTTGATGGTCTTAATATTTTCAATGGAATTTAGACCATGTTTTCTACCAATCTTCTTGGGAAAATAAACAGTGTGCTCTTTATCATGAACATTAAAAGTAACTTTTCCTTGATTGCAATCAATAACAGACCCTACATTATTAAGAAAAGGTCTTCCAAGAATAATAGACATATTGTCATCTTCAGGCATTTCCAACACAACAAAGTCAGTTAATATCAGACAAGTATTAGCAACTTGAACAGGAACATTCTCACATATACCCACAGGAATAGCAGTAGACTTATCAGCCATTTGCAAAGATATATCAGTTGGTATCAATTTTTCTAGGAGGAGTCTTTTATAGAGAGTAAAAGGCATGACACTAACTCCAGCTCCTAGATCACACAAAGTAGTTCTAACATAATTATTTTTAACAGAGCAGGGAATAGTAAGTATACCAGGATCTCCAAGCTTCTCAGGAACCTTGCCATCAAAAGAGTAATTAACAAGCATAGTGGAGATTTCCTCATTAGGAATCTTCCTTTTGTTAGAGACAATATATTTCATATATTTTGCATAAGGAGGCAATTTAATAGCATTAGTTAAAGGAATTTGCAAGAACAAAGGTTTCATCCATTCACAAAACTTGTTATAGTGTTCTTCTTCCTTAGATTTGTGTTTCTTACCAGGAAAAGGCATTGGTTTTTGTACCCAAGTTTCTCTCTCATTACCATGTTTATTTGCAATGGAATCTTCCTTAGTATACTTTGCAGTTTTAGTTTGCTTTTCAGGTTCAGCTACATGTTCTTCTTTATCAGAAGCATCATTCTTTTCATTTCCACTTTCAGTTTCAGCATCAGAGATAGATATACTATTAGGATCTTTAGCAAGTTCAGAGGATTCTACATCATTTTTATGTTTCTTCTTATTTTTCTTCTTAGTATGAATAACATCATTATTAGTTTGCTGAGAATCTTGTTCAATTCTTTTAGGATGTCCCTCCGGATATAAAGGATCTTTTGTGGCAATACCACTTCTAGTTCTTATTTCATAAGCATGTTTTTCTTTAGCAGCATTAAGTAGCAAATCTTTTTGCACTTTAGCAAGTTGATCAATTTGAGTTTGAACCATTTGAAAATGTTTAACAAGCATTTTAACATCATTATATGTTCTTTCTATAATACCATGCAAATCATTAATAGCTCTAGAGTTTTCCATAAGGTGGTTCTGCACTGTCATATTAAAATTATCTTGCTTAATGACATAATTATCAAATTCATCTAAGCATTGATCAGGAGGTTTTCTATAGGGTATATCTCTAATATCAAAATATTGGAGAGAGTATACCTCAATGGATGGTGAGTGAGGGATTGTCTTACATAATTCTTCTATAGGTGGAAGATTCGTCACATCTTCAGATTTAATACCCCTCTCTTTAAGAGATTTCTTGGCTTCTCTCATCACTTCATCATTTAATTCAATCATTCCTCTCTTCTTGGGTGTTGGTGTTGGTGCAGGTACTAGAGTAGGGGTCGGCTCAGGCTCAACCATAGTCCAATCATCATGATTTTGGCTTATTTTAGCCATTAATTCCTCAGCTTCTTCTGGAGTTCTTTGCCTGAAAACACAACCAACACAACTATCCAGGTATGTCCTAGATTCAATAGTTAGTCCATTATAGAATATATCAAGAAGTTTATTATCTTCTAGCTTATGCCCAGGTGTAGCCCTTACTAAATAATAGAACCTTGCCCAAGATACAGGCAATTTCTCTTCTTCCAATTTCTTAAAATTAAATATATTTTGTAAAGCAGCATGTTGAGCACTGGCAGGAAAATATTTCTGAAAGAAAGCATTAACCAAACCAATAGGACTATCAATAGATCTAGGAGACAAATTGTTAAACCAAGTTTTAGCTTCATCCTTTAATATGAAAGGGAATATTTTAGCAACAAAGTAGCTACGTTTCTTAAGATCATCACAGAATAAACTACTCAAAGAGGAGAGCTCATTCATATGTTTCATAGCACTTTCATTTTCAGTTCCACAAAAAGGTTCTTTCTCAACAATAGATATATAAGATAAATCAAGAGAGAAATCATAATCATTATCCCTAATATAAATAGGAGAAGTGGCAAACTTAGCATCAGGAGATAATTTATATTTAACAACACGACTCTCCATAAGACATATAGCAGCATCTTTATCCTTCAAAGTATGTATTTCATCAATAAGATCATCACCCAGTTCAATATAAGGATCATCTAAATCATCACTAGGGTTCTCTCTAAACTCAGGTGAAAAAGAGGAGTAATAGGATTTTTAGCAGGAGTTTCAGTGTTTGCACTATTTTTAGCTTTAGCAATAGTAGCATCTAAGAAAGGAATGAGAGAACCACTCTCATCAAGCACAAGAAGCATCATCAAAAGTATCAGACGCATTTTCAGATTCAGTAGAAGTAGCATGTGTAGCATGTGGTGGTGTAAGAAGCTTACTCATAACAGACGGTGAATCAAGAGCAACAGAGGTGTTCAGAGTTGTACCTCTTCTTGTAGTGGATGGAAATATAGGAAACTTTCCATCACGAGTCTTACCCATGATGAATGATGGCAGTAGATGATAATACCCTCGGGTGAGCTCGCAAATAAATCTACGCTCCCCGGCAACGGCGCCAGAAAATAGTCTTGATGACCCACAAGTATAGGGGATCGCAACAGTCTTCGAGGGAAGTAAAACCCAAATTTATTGATTCGACACAAGGGGAGCCAAAGAATATTTGTGAGCCTTAACAAGTGAGTTGTCAATTCACCTGCACCTGAAAGTACTTTTGTTCGCAGTGGTTTATCAGTAGTAACAGTTTTATAGTAACAGCAGTAGTGAAATAATAGCAGCAGTGGAATGAAAATAGCAGCAACGGTAGTGTTTGAAGTAAACAACGGGATTAAATACTGTAGGCATAGGGATGGATGAACGGGCGTTGCATGGATAAGAAATTTCTAATAATGATGATGTCAGGGGCATTGCAGATAAATAAGATAAAGCATCCAAGCACTAAGTAACCATAGGCATGTGTTCCGTAAATAGTCGTACGTGCTCGCAATGAGAACTTGCACAACATCTTTTGTCCTACCAGCCCGTTTTCAGCGGGGCCTCAAGGGAACTACTGGTAATTAAGGTGTTCCTTTTAATAGAACACCGGAGCAAAGCATTAACACTCCGTGAACACATGTGATCCTCACATCGCAGCCATCCCCTCCGGTTGTCCCAATTTCTATCACTTCAGGGCCTCGGGTTCCAGACAACAATATGTGTAAACAACTTGCAGGTATGATCAAGAAACAATAATTATCATCGTGATTCAATAACATGTTCAGATCTGAGATCATGGCACTCGGGCCCAAAGTGGCAAGCATTAAGCATAACAAGTTGCAACAATGTCAATAGCACTAATAGAGGATACTAGGCACTATGCCCTAACAATCAAGTCATTATTACAAGAACGATCTCATCCAATCCCTACCATCCCCTTCAGCCTACAGCGGGGAATTACTCACATGTGGATGGGGGAAACATGGATGGTCGATGGAGAGGCGTTGGTGATGGCGATGGTGATGATCTCCTCCACTTTCCCGTCCCGGTAGGGTGCCAGAATAGGAACTTCTGGTCCCTAAATCGAGGTTCGGGACAACGGCGGCGCTCTGTTGTGTTTCTGTGGAATACGACGTACCCCCTCGGGTTTTAGGGTTGGAGACTACTTGTAGTCAAAAGGAGAGTCCGAGGGGGGTCCTAGGGGGCCCACACCCTATGCTGGCGCGGCCAGGGGGTGTGGCCACCCTCTGGCCCCTCTCCTTGCCCCCTTCTGGCTCCCAGGGTCTTTCAGGGTGAAAACATCAATGGGCTCTTTTCTGGGCATTTTCCCGAAAGTTGATTTTTCTGCATAAAAACGGGACACCAAAGTAATTCTGCTGAAAACAACGTTAGTCAGTGTTAGTTGTATCCAAAACACACAAGTTTAGAGGAAAACAATAAGAAAAGTGTTCGGAAAAGGAGATACGTTTTCGACGTATCACCACCCTATGGTGTGGCCCTCCTGTTGCCCGTCTTTGACTCCTCTTCGGTGTTCTGGATGCTTCCGGGGAAAATAGGAACTTCGGGCTTTGTGGGGTCCAATTTCGAGAATGTTTGCAGAACAACTTTTCTGAAACCAAAAACAGCAGAAAACAGGGAACTGGCACTTGGCATCTTGTTAATAGGTTAATCCCGGAAAACGTATAAAAATGCTATAAATAAGGGAGAAAACAAGTAGCAATTGGAAAAATATGATCATGAAGCATCAGAAATTATAGATACGTTGGAGACGTATCAAGCATCCCCAAGCTTAGTTCCTACTCGTCCTCGAGTTGGTAAACGATAAAACAATAATTTCTGAGGTGACATGCTACTAACGTAAACTTGATAAATCTAATGTAAAAGCATATGCACGCTGAGATCATAAAAGTTTAAACACATGCACGATAAATAAAGCTTTAATAATAAAGCATAGCAACTAGTTTGCATCACGAAGTGTAACTCAAATAAAGGATCATGAATAATAATGCAAAGAAAGGTAAACGTTTGTTTCCGGTATAGAGAAACCATGGGAAAGTGATATTTCGATAGTACTTAAGAGTGGGGCAAAACATAAATGTCAGGACACCTTCAAAGTTCATGAGAAAGACTAGAACAGATAATTTAAGAACAAATGATATCACATCATGAAGTAATTATTGATGCTGATGGGACAAATGCACATAGAACTCAGAATGGCAAAAATGCTCTCTCAACTATGCATAAAGTTAGAAGATGGAGACTCAACATAAAAGTAAAAGAAAGGCCCTTCGCAGAGGGAAGCAGGGATCACTCATGTGCTAGAGCTTTTATTTTATTAAATAGAGGTATTAAAAGTTTGACACTGAGTGTCTATATTTTGAGAGATGTATGCTAATGTCAACGAATGGTAAACGGAAAATACAGTACATCACAGGCCAACTGGATTCACAAGAGCGGCTCCCATGGTGAAGGACGCAACTAATGTAGAAGGTCGTCCCTCTTTCTCTTTTGTTTACAAAATTATGCTTTGACTAATAAATTAGGGGCAAAAATAGTGAAGAGAATTTGTTTGCATTAATTTGGGACTGGGCACCCCACTGCCAGCTCTTCTATCATTTGGATAAGCGGATGAAGCCACTAGTCCAGGGTGTGAAATCCAATCAACAAGTGAGATAAAGATTCTCTATTTACGTCCTCATGAGAAAAAACAGGAACATAAAGCAGGAGTAATTTTGAAGGTTTTAAAGGTAACACATGAGCAATTTACTTTAGAATGGCAGTTAAATACCACATGTAGGTAGGTATGGTGGACACAACGGGTAAAACTTTGGTTTAAGGGAGTTCGGATGCATGAGTAGAGCTCATACTCAGTACAGGTGGAGGCTAGCAAAAGACTGGGAGCGACAAATCAAGAGAGTGTAAGAGCCATAATCATGCATAGCGACATAAGCATCATTAATTAAAACATAAGCAATATCACAAGTTCAAAAACTAAGTGTCCATGGAGGCTATTCGTGACTGATTTTAGTCATAAACATGGTGTGAGCATGCGCCAAGTCAACCAAATAAAACATTCGAAAGTGAATACCATATATTGATGCTTTACTATGACAAGAACAACTCATGAATCTTTCAATACATATTAAACACTCTCAGCTATTTGAGGCTAATCATCCTAATAAATAACCACAAGGCTTTAAAACTAAAATAACATTTAGCATGGCATGAAAAAGTTCTAGCCACAGTCTATAGAAGCTTCTACTAGCACTGTTATAAATTCTACTTCAAGCAACAATTTTCGTTCTCCCAACAAGCACCATACAAAACATGCTTTAACAAAAAAATAATATTTATGGTACAGAAAGCAAACATGAGATTACTCATATAACACTACTAAAACTAACAGCTCTAATAAGAGATGCATGCAAAACAGGAGCTAAATAAATGCAGCAGCTAGACAAAGATTAAGAATACAACGTATTCTCATGAAAAAGCGGAGCGTGTCACTCTCCAATAAAAGAATGCCGGGGTACAACCAAGCTTATTGAAAAAGAAAAAACAAACTGAAAGCAAAGCAAAAGCAAACTGAAAACAAAAATAAAAGACGCTCCAAGCAAAGCACATAAGATGCGACCGAATAAAAATATAGTTTTACTAGAAGTGATCTGATAATTTGTTGATGAAGAAGGGGATGCCTTGGGTATCCCCAAGCTTAGACTCTTGAGTCTTCTTGGAATTTTCTTGGATGTACCATAGGGGCATCCCCAAGCTTAGGCTTTTCACTCTTCTTGATCACATCATATCATGCTCTTCTCTTAACCCTTGAAAACTTCCTTCACATCAAAATTCTCACAATCTTCATTAGCAACGTTAGTGCAATTGAAATAATAAATTCAAATGGTTCAGTTTAAACACAATCCTGACACTCAAAAACACATTAGATACTTTCACAACTTCTTTCAAAACTCTTTTTCTCAAAAGAACACCAAAAGAAAGAGATTAAGATGCAAATGCGATAAATGGCAGAAATCTGTCAAAACAGAACAACAGGTAAAGATCGATTTTTTCAAAAATCTTCTGTTGATCAAATCAAAAAGTGATCTTCTAAGAAATGTTTCTTATATAACTGAGTATTAAGCACAAAAAAGCTCAGGTAATTTTAAATTTTCTGTGATTTTTAACGGAATTAACAGTGGACAGCAGAAATCTGTTTCTTGCGCAGAAATCCGAAGCATAGGCTCAACTTTCCAATAGAGGCTTTACTTGGCTCAACATAAACTCAAAAGAAAAGATACATATGGGTTTATAAGTAAATAGAAAACACCTATGTGCAAATAACACAAAAAAAACAAAAAAAAAATGGGTTGAAAACAGCGAAATAAAACGGGTTTCTCCCGGTAGCGCTTTTCTTTAACGCCTTTCATCTAGGCATAGAAAGGAAAGATGCTCACATAAGAAATATGAATTAAGCAAAAGAGAGAATCAAGAAGAAATTATAAAACAAATTTAAGTCTAACCCACTTTCTATGCATAGGAATCTTGTAAAGAAATAAATTAAAGAAGCTCAAACTACAAATCATGGGAAGGTAGAACAAGAGCAACTTCAAAACTTTCAACAAATAGAGAGGTGTATTAGTAACATGAAAATTCCTACAGCCATATTTTCCTCTATCATAATAATTTTCAGTAGCATCATGGACAAACTCAACAACATAATTATCACATAAATCATGTTTGTCAGGGTCTAAAAGCACACAATTCATATCAAACTCAAAATTAGTGGGATCATAATTCAAAATCAGCTCCTCTTTTTTCCACTTTTA
Organism: Alopecurus myosuroides; assembly: GCA_028641055.1. Lineage (NCBI taxonomy): Eukaryota > Viridiplantae > Streptophyta > Magnoliopsida > Poales > Poaceae > Alopecurus > Alopecurus myosuroides. The sequence continues at coordinate 468,574,724 of CM054059.1, forward strand.
GCAATAGCAAAAAAAGATAATTGGTCACTCTTAAAAGGTATATGACACATTATAGCAATCCTATTTTTAGTAGCATTATGATTTATAACATCAAGTAACATAGGACCATCATCAACAACATTATCATAAGATTTATCCAAGTAGCATGGATTATCACAAATAACCGTAGCAATATCATTCTCACAAGCTTCATTCATAGTAGTATCAAGGTCACAAGTATAGAAAGTATCAATTTCATCAAATAATGTATGAGTTAAATAGTTACTATTATTGGGAGGTTGACACGGGTAGCTCCATTCTTCCTCCTCTTGATCATCACTCTCCTCCTCTTGTTTATCCAATGAGCTTCCAGATTCAGCAATTTCTTCTTCCATAGGCTCCTGCAAAGCATTAGTCTCTTCCTTAGGCTGAGAGCATTTATTAAGATATTCCATTATGTAGTAATTAGAATCCTTGTAATTATCAAAGGAATATTCAAGTATATCATAAATCTCATATTTATAAGGTGCATCATCAATACTTTCAAGCAAATAGGCAATTTCTAATGCACCCTTCCAAGCAATAAATTCTTCAATTTGTTCCACATCATATAATTCATAATTTCCCTTAACATAAGAAGATATGGTAACATTATCATTATACTCACGTTGAAAAGGGAGGTGTTTATACCTCCTACAACAACAAGATTTATAAAAGCAATAAGTAACATTATAAGTAGAGCACAAGTTTTTAGCATAGTCATGCAATTTATTAATTTGCTCCCATAAGTGTATCCCTTTTTGTGACAAGCGGTGTTCCTTATAATGTTTTTGTTGTTCATCCGTGAACCCATCTTTCAAATAAGATCAAGTTTCAAAGACATCAAACATTGATAGCAAGCATGATAAAGCAAAAAAAAATAACAACTAAAATAAGAACTAATTTTTCTTTGTGTTATTAATATAGAAAAGAGAAATAAGACAAAAATAAAAACAAGACAATAAACAAAATAAAGAGATTGATAGTGAGAGACTCCCCTTGCCAGAAGTCATCTTCCTCCCCGGCAACGGCGCCAGAAAATATCCTTGATGCTCGTGATACACACGTTTGTTGGGAGACCCCAATAGGAGGATGTCATGAGCACAGCGGTAGGTATTTCCCCTTAGTTAGGAACCAAGGTTATCAATCCAGTAGGAGAAACAGGACCTTCAGAAGGTTGATGCCACTGACGGTGGTGCTGGCGCTTCACCGGTGTCAGCAACAACGTGGAACTTGCACACAACACAACCAAAATACTTTGCCCCAACGGTACAGTGAGGTTGTCAATCTCACCGGTCTTGCTGAAAACAAAGATTAGACGTATAGTGTGGAAAATAGTGTATGCTTGCAGTAAGTAAAGTAAGCAGAGAATAGTTGTGGTTTGTTTTAACAGTGTGGAAAAATGGACCGGGGTTCATAGTTTCACTAGTGGTGTCTCTCCATAAAAGATAGCATGCTGGGTGAACAAATTACAGCTGGGCAATTGACAAATAGAGGTTGCACCGTAGTGCACAATATGCCATGAAGATTACTATGGTATTTAGTGCGGGCATTACAACAAGATACATATACCGACATCCATCTGCATCTATGACTAATAATCCACCCTCAAGTTATCATCCGAACCCCCTTAGGTATTAAGTTGCAAGCAACATATAATTGCATTAAACAAAGTGTGTAATGTAAGCAATGATTATGCACACGGGCACTCTCACCGCTATTTTCTCCCTAATGGCAACAACACATCCTCCGCCTTCACGTTTCTGTCACTCGAGCAAGGCGAAAAGGAGGCATGAACCCACTATCGAGCATAAATACTCCCTCTTGGAGTCACTAGCAACTACTTGGCCAGAGTAACCACTAGCAACGGAAAGCATGCAAGATCACAAATAACATATGAAAATAAAGACTATAATCAACTTGGCATAAGTTCAATATTCATCGGATCCCAGCAAACACAGCATATAGAATTACATAGGATCAATATCGATCATGATAGGAAGCTCAAGAGATCTAAACATTGAGGCATATGAAGAGAAGACAACCATCTAGCTACAGCTACGAACCCGTATCCCAAGGACTAACTACTCACACATCACTCCGGAGGCAGGCATGGTGATGTAGAAGCCTCCGGTGACGATCTCCTCTCCGGCAGGGTGCCGGAAACAGCTTTAGAACCCCCTGATCTAGGGTTTACGGTGACAGCGGCTGCGGAACTTTTCGGGGATTTTTTATCAGGTGTTTAGGGTTTTCCATCCGGTGGGCTTAAATGGGCAAAAGGGCAAAGGCGGTGGAGGTAGGGGGCCCACACCCATAGCTGGCGCGGCCAAGGGGGGCACGCCACCCTATGGTGTGGCCCCCATGTTGTCTGTCTTCGACTCCTCTTCGGTGTTCGGGATGCTTTCGGGGAAAATAGGAACTTCGGGATTTGTGGGGTCCAATTTCGAGAATGTTTGCAGAACAACTTTTCTGAAACAAAAAACAACAGAAAATAGGGAACTAGCACTTGGTATCTTGTTAATAGGTTAGTCCCGGAAAACGTATAAAAATTCTATAAATAAGGGAGAAAACAATTAGCAATTGGCAAAATATGATCATGGAGCATCAGAAATTATAGATACGTTGGAGACGTATCAGGGCGAGTGTCAAAATTTTAATACCTTTGTTTAATAAAATAAAAAGCTCTAGCACATGAGTGATCCCTGCTTCCTTCTGCGAAGGGCCTTTCTTTTACTTTTATGTTGAGTCTCCATCTTCTAACTTTATGCACAGTTGAGAGAGCATTTTTTCCATTCTGAGTTTTATGTGCATTTGTCCCAGAAACATTATTAATTGATTCATGATGTGTTATTGTTTGTTCTCAAACTAATTGTTCTAGTCTTCCTCATGAACTTTGAAGGTGTCCTGGCATTTATGTTTTGCCCCACTCTTAAGGACTAGCGAAATACCACTTTGTCATGCTTTCTCTATACTTGAAACAAACATATATCTTTCTTTGCATTGTTATTCATGATCTTTTATTTGAGATACTTCTCATGATTCAAAGTGATTGCTATGTTTTATTATTAAAGTTCTATTTATCATGTTTGTGTTAAAAGTTCTATGATCTCAGCTTACATATGCTTTTACATTTTTATGATCAAGTTTATGTTAGCAACATGTCACCTCAGAAATTATTGTGTTTTATCGTTTACCTACTCGAGGACGAGTAGGAACTAAGCTTGGGGATGCTTGATACGTCTCCAACGTATCTATAATTTCGTATGCTCCATGATGATATTATGCCAATTGCTACATGTTTTCTCCCTTCTTTATGTCATTTTTACACGTTTTCCGGGACTAACCTATTAACAAGATGCCAAGTGCTAGTTCCCTGTTTTCTGCTGTTTTTTATTTCAGAAAAGCTGTTCTAGAAATATTCTCGGAATTGAACCCCACAAATCCCGAATTTCCTATTTTCCCCGGACACATCTAGAAGACCGAAGAGGAGTCAAAGACGGGCACCAGGGGGGCCACACCATGAGGTGGCGCCCCCTGGTCATGCCAGGGGGTGGTGTAGGGCCCCCAGGGCTCCATCGCCTTTGCCCTTTTGTCTATTTATTCTCCCGGATGGAAAACCCTAGAGACCTGATAAAAAATCCCCGAAAAGTTCTGCAGCCGCCGTCGTCGTCAACCCTAGATATGGGGGGTTCTAAAACTGTCTCCCGGCACCCTGCCGGAGAGGAGATCATCACCGGAGGCCTCTTCATCATCATGCCTGCCTCCAGAGTGATGCGTTAGTAGTACATCCTTGGACTACGGGTCCATAGCAGTAGCTAGATGGTTGTCTTCTCCTCCTAAGCCTCCATGTTTAGATCTTGTGAGCTTCCTAACATGATCGAGATTGTTCTTTTGTAAATCTATGTGTTGTGTTTGCTGGGATACAATGAATATTGAACTTATGCCAAGTTGATTATAGTCTTTATTGCATATGTTATTTGCGATCTTGCATGCTTTCCGTTGCTAGTGGTTGCTCTGGCCAAGTAGTTGCTAGTGACTCAAAGAGGGAGTATTTACGCTCGATAGTGGGTTCATGCCTCCTTTTCGCCTGTGCTCAAGTGACAGAAACGTGACGGGGGAGGATGTGATGTTGCCACTAGGGAGAAAACAGCGTGTGAGTGCCCGCGTGCACAATCATTGCTTACATTACACACATTGCTTAATGCGATTATTTGTTGCTTGCAACTTCATACCTAAGGGGGTTCGGATGATAACCTGAGGGTGGATTATTAGTCATAGATGTAGTTGGATCACGGTCTATGTATATTGGTGTAATGCTCGCACTAAATATCATAGTAGTCATCATGTCATGAATGTGCACTATGTTGCCACCTTTATTTTTCAATTGCCTAGCTGTAATTTGTTCACCCAACATGCTATGTTTTATGGAGAGACACCACTAGTGAACCTATGAATCCCGTTTTCCTACACTGTTAAACAAACCACTACAATTTCCTGCTTTCTTTACTTACTGCAAGCATACTTATTTTCCGCACTATACGTCTAACCTTTGTTTTCACCAAGACCGGTGAGATTGACAACCTCACTGTACCGTTGGGACAAAGTATTTTGGTTGTGTTGGGGGTAGGTTTCGCGTTGTTGCTGACACCGGTGAGCCAATGATACGTCTCCAACGTATCTATAATTTATGATGCTCCATGATCATATTATGTCAATTGCTACTTGTTTTCTCCCTTATTTATAGCATTTTTATACGTTTTCCGGGACTAACCTATTAACAAGATGGCAAGTGCCAGTTCCCTGTTTTCTATTGTTTTTTGTTTTAGAAAAGTTGTTCTCGAAACATTCTCAGAATTGGACCCCACAAAGCCTGAAGTGCCTATTTTTCCCGGAAGCATCCAGAACACCGAAAAAGAGTCGAAGACGAGCACAAGGGGGCCACACCATAGGTTGGTGCGCCCCCTGGCCGCGCCAGCTATGGGTGTGGGGCCCCTGGAGCTCCACCGCCTTTGCCCTTTCGCCTATTTAATCCCCCCGGATGGAAAACCCTAAACACCTGATAAAAAATCCCTGAAAAGTTCCGCAGCCACCGTCACCGTCAGCCCTAGATCAGAGGGGTTCTGAAGCTGTTTCCGGCACACTGCCGGAGAGGATATCATCACCGGAGGCTTCTACATCACCATGCCTGCCTCCGTAGTGATGCGTGAGTAGTTCATCCATGGACTACGGGTTCGTAGCTGTAGCTAGATGGTTGTCTTCTCCTCTTATGCCTCCATGTTTAGATCTCGGGTGCTGCCTATCATGATCGAGATTGATCTTATGTAATTCTATATGATGTGTTTGTTGGGATCCGATGAGTATTGAACTTATGCCAAGTTGATTATAGTCTTTATTTGCATATGCTATTTGTGATCTTGCATGCTTTCCGTTGCTAGTGGTTGCGCTGGCCAAGTAGTTGCTAGTGACTCCAAGGGGGAGTATTTATGCTTGATAGTGGGTTCATGCCTCCTCACCACCTTTTCGAGTGACAGAAACGTGAAGGGGGAGGATGTGCTATTGCCATTAGGGAGAAAACAACGGTGAGAGTGCCTGCGTGCATAATCATTGCTTAATTACACACTTTGTTTAACGCAATTATCTGTTGCTTGTAACTTAATACCTAAAGGGGTTCGGATGATAACCTGAGGGTGGATTATTAGTCATAGATTCAGATGGATTTCGGTCTATGTATATTGTTGTAATGCCCGCACTAAATATCATAGTAGTCTTCATGTCATACATGTGCACTACGGTGCAACCTCTATTTGTCAATTGCCCAGCTGTAATTTGTTCACCCAGTATGCTATCTTTTATGGAGAGACACCACTAGTGAACTTATGAACCCCGGTCCATTTTTCCACACTGTTAAACAAACCACAACTATTTCCTGCTTTCTTTACTTACTGTAAGCATACATCATTTTCCACACTATACGTCTCATCTTTGTTTTCAGCAAGACCGGTGAGATTGACAACCTCACTGTACCGTTGGGACAAAGTATTTTGGTTGTGTTGTGTGCAGGTTCCACGTTGTTGCTAACACCGGTGAAGCGCCAACACCACCGTCAGTGGCATCAACCTTCCTGAGATCATCTTCCTCCTACTGGATTGATAACCTTGGTTCTTAACTGAGGGAAATTCTTGCCGCTTGCTCATCACACCAACACACTATCAAAGAGCATCAAGGATTTCTGGCGCCATTATCGGGGAGGAAGAATTCTTCTGGGAAGGGTAGTCTCTCACTCTCAACCTCTTTATTTTGTTTATTGTCTTGTTTTTACTCTCAACCTCAAAAACACACACAAAAATAGTTTGCAGTCTAGTTGTTATTCTTGTCTCTACGTTGTTATTTCTCATCATGTTTTTCCCTAAGTTTTCCTTGAAATATTTTCCGGTAGGAAGTGGTTCTATACTTGGAAAGGACACTGTTAAACAATTCTTTGATCATGTTAGTAAGCATGATAACTTTGAGAAAAAATCCATAGTAGAACTTGCTCCCAATTACGAGACTGCTGCAACTTCTTTAGTTCACATGCTAGAAGCTAGGTTTGTTAACCTCCATCCCATAATACAACATATGTTCCTCAACTTGAATAACATTGAAGAGGTTGAGAAAAGAAACTTCATCTTAGAAACTATGCTTAAAGAATTTGGAGATGTTGCTATAGAAGCTAGAAAAGTCTTTGATCATTTTAATATGCTTTGCTCATGTGTAGACATTGTTGGTGCTCTAGAAAAAACTGAACCTAATAATGAAAACGAGGATAAAATACCAATCCCCTTTAAATTAGTGGCACTGCACGAAGCCCAAGAAAAGAATTTTGATTGGATTATTCCTGAGAATTTATTTGATGCAGATAGTAAGCCTAAAAGTACTAAGAGAGGAGCCTCTGAAACTCACTTAGATGAAATACAATGCATTATTAAAGAATTGACAAATCTTTATTTGAATGGCTCACTTGAAAATACTTGAGTTGCCCTTTTTATGCCTCGCTGAAAGGCGTTAAAGAAAAGCGCTACCGCGAGACAACCCGTTTTATTTCGCTGTTTTCAACCCATTTTCTTTCGCTTTCTTTGGTCCGCTTTGCACCTGGGTGTTTTCTATTTCCTTAGCAACCCCTCTGTATCTTTTTTTTTGAGCCAACTAAAGCCTCTAGTGGAAAGTTGAGGCTATATTTCAGATTTCTGTGCAGGAAACAGATTTCTGCTGTCCACTGTTAATTCCGTAAACAATCACAGAAAATTCAAAATGACCTGAGTTTTTTTGTGCGTAATACTGAGTTATATACGCAACTGTTTTCAGTTTACCACTTTTTTATTCGAGAAATAGAGTTTTTTTTTAAATCGATCTTTACCTGTTGTTCTGTTTTGACAAATTTCAGCCATTTATTGCATTTGCATCTTAATCTCTTTCTTTTGGTGTTCTTTTGAGAAAAAGAGTTTTAAAAGAAGTTGTGACAGTAGCTAATGTGTTTTTGAGTGTTAGACTTGTGTTGAAACTGAACCATGTGAATTTATTATTTCGATTGCACTAACGTTGCTAATGAATATTGTGAGAAGTTTGGTGTGAAGGAAGTTTTCAAGGGTCAAGAGAAGAGGATGATATGATGTGATCAAGAAGAGTGAAAAGACTAACCTTTGGGATGCCCCGGTGGTACATCCCAGCAGATTACAAGAGGAATCAAGCATCTAAGCTTGGGGATGCCCAAGGCATCCCCTTCTTCATCAACAAATTATCAGGTCACTTCTAGCGAAACTATATTTTTATTCGGTCGCATCTTATGTGCTTTACTTGGAGCGTCTTTTATTTTTGTTTTCAGTTTTTTTTTCATTCAGTTTGTTTTTATTTTTTTCAATAAGCTTGGTTGGACCCCAACATTCTTTTATTGGAGAGTGACACGCTCCGCTTTTTCATGAGAATACATTATATTCTTAATCTCTGTCTGGCTGCTGCATTTATTTAGCTCCTATTTTGCATGCATCTCTTATTAGAGTTGTTAGTTTTAGTAGTGTTATGTGAGTACTCTCATGTTTGTTTGTTGTATCATAAATATTATTTTTTTGTTAAAGCATGTTTTGTTTGGTGCCTGTTGGGAGAAGAAAACTGTTACTGGAAGTAGAATTTATAACAGTACTAGTAGAAGCTTGTATAGACTATGGCTAGAACTTTTTCATGCCATGCTCAATGTTATTTTAGTTTTAAATCCTTGTGGTTATTGAGTAGCATTAATAGCCTTAAATAGCTGAGAGTGTTTAATATGTCTTGAAAGATTCATGAGTTGTTCTTGTCATAGTAAATCATCAATATATGGTATTCTCTTTCGAATGTTTTATTTTGGCGCATGCTCACACCATGTTTATGAATACAAACCAGTCACGAATAGCCTCCATGACCACTTAGTTTTTGAACTTGTGATATTGCTTATGTATTAATTAATGATGCTTATGTCGCTATGCATGATTATGGCTCTTATGCTCTCTTGATTTGTCGCTCCCAGTCTTTTGCTAGCCTTCACTTGTACTGAGTATGAGCTCTACTCGTGCATCCAAACTCCCTTAAACCAAAGTTTTTCCCATTGTGTACACCATACCTACCTACATGTGGTATTTAACTGCCACTCCAAGTAAATTGCTCAGGTGTTACCTTTAAAACCTTCAAAATTACTCCTGCTTTATGTTCCTGTTTTTGCTCATGAGGACGTCAATAGAGAATCTTTATCTCACTTGTTGATTGGATTTCACACCCTGGACTAGTGGCTTCATCCGCTTATCCAAATGATAGAAGAGCTGGCAGCGGGGTTCCCAACCCCAAATTAATACAAACAAATTCTCTTCACTATTTTTGCCCCTGATTTACCAGTCAAAGCATAATTGTGTAAACAAAAGAGAAAGAGGGATGACCTTCTACACCAGTTGCGTCCTTCACCATGGGAGCCACTCTTGTGAATCTAGTTGGCTTGTGACGTAATGTATTTTCTGTTTACCATTCGTTGAAATTAGAATATATCTCCCAAAATATAGACACTCCTCCACGGCATGTGATTGTTGGCAGGCACCCGAGGATTCGGTTAGCCATGGTTTGTGAAAGATCGATGGGAGGAGTGTCAAACTTTTAATACCTTTGTTTAATAAAATAAAAGCTCTTGCACATGAGTGATCCCTTCTTCCCTCTGCGAAGGGCCTTTCTTTTACTTTTATGTTGAGTCTCCATCTTCTAACTTTATGCACAGTTGAGAGAGCATTTTTGCCATCCTGAGTTCTATGTGCATTTGTCCCATAAACATCAATAATTACTTCATAATGTGATATTATTTGTTCTTAAATTACTTGTTCTAATCTTCCTCATGAACTTTGAAGGTGTCCTCGCATTTATGTTTTGCCCCACTCTTAAGGACTAGCGAAATATCACTTTGCCATGCTTTCTCTATACCTGAAACAAACGTCTACCTTTCTTTGCATTATTATTCATGATCCTTTATTTGAGATACTCTTCGTGATCCAAAGTAATTGCTATGCTTTATTATTGAAGTTCCATTTATCATGTTTGTGTTTGAAGTTCTATGATCTCAGCGTGCATATGCTTTTACATTAGATTGATAAAGTTTATGTTAGTAGCATGTCACCTCAGAAATTATTGTTTTATCGTTTACCTACTCGAGGACGAGTAGGAACTAAGCTTGGGGATGCTTGATATGTCTCCAACGTATCTATAATTTCTGATGCTCCATGATCATATTATGTCAACTGCTACTTGTTTTCTCCCTTATTTATAGCATTTTTATACGTTTTCCGGGACTAACCTATTAACAAGATGCCAAGTGCCAGTTCCCTGTTTTCTGCTGTTTTTGGTTTCAGAAAAGTTGTTCTGGAAACATTCTCAGAATTGGACCCCACAAAGCCTGAAGTGCCTATTTTCCCCGGAAGCATCCAGAACACCGAAGAAGAGTCAAAGACGGGCACCAGGGAGCCACACCATAGGGTGGCGCGCCCTCCTGGCCGCGCCACCTATGGGTGTGGGTCCCCTGGAGCTCCACCGTCTTTGCCCTTTCGCGTATTTAATCCCCCCAGATGGAAAACCCTAAACACCTAATCAAAAAACCCCGAAAAGTTCCGCAGTCGCTGTCACCATCAACCCTAGATCAGGGGGTTCTGAAGCTGTTTCCGGCACCCTGCCGGAGAGGAGATCATCACCGGAGGCTTCTACATCACCATGCCTGCCTCCGGAATGATGCGTGAGTAGTTCATCCTTGGACTACGGGTTCGTAGCTGTAGCTAGATGGTTTTCTTCTCCTCTTATGCCTCCATGTTTAGATCTCGTGAGCTGCCTATCATGATCGAGATTGATCTTATGTAATTATATATGTTGTGTTTGCTAGGATCCGATGAATATTGAACTTATGCCAAGTTGATTATAGTCTTTATTTGCATATGCTATTTGTGATCTTGCATGCTTTCCGTTGCTAGTGGTTGCTCTGGCCAAGTAGTTGCTAGTGACTCCGAGAGGGAGTATTTATGTTTGATAGTGGGTTCATGCCTCCTCACCACCTTGCTCGAGTGACAGAAACGTGAAGGGGAGGATGTGCTGTTGCCATTAGGGAGAAAACAACGGTGAGAGTGCTCACGTGCATAATCATTGCTTACATTACACACTTTGTTTAATGCAGTTATCTGTTGCTTGCAACTTAATACCTAAAGGGGTTCAGATGATAACCTGATGGTGGATTATTAGTCATAGATGCAGATGGATTTCAGTCTATGTATATTGTTGTAATGGCCGCACTAAATATCATAGTAGTCTTCATGTCATTTATGTGCACTACGGTGCAACCTCTATTTGTCAATTGCCCAGCTGTAATTTGCTCACCCAACATGCTATGTTTTATGGAGAGACACCACTAGTGAACCTATGTACCCCCGGTCCATTTTTGCACACTGTTAAACAAACCACAACTATTTCCTGCTTTCTTTACTTACTGCAAGCATACATCATTTTTTCACACTATACGTCTAATCTTTGTTTTCAGCAAGACCGGTGAGATTGACAACCTCACTGTACTGTTGGGACAAAGTATTTTGGTTGTGTTGTGTGCAGGTTCCACGTTGTTGCTGACACCGGTGAAGCGCCAGCACCACCGTCAGTGGCATCAACCTTCCTGAGATCCTCTTCCTCCTACTGGATTGATAACCTTGGTTCTTAACTGAGGGAAATTCTTGCCGTTTTCTCATCACACCCTCCTCTTGGGGTTTCCAACACACTATCAAAGAGCATCAGCCATCACCACCGTCAGTGGCATCAACCTTCCGAAGATCCTCTTTCTCCTACTGGATTGATAACCTTGGTTCTTAACTGAGGGAAATTCTTTCCGCTGCACTCATCACACCCTCCTCTTGGGGTTCCCAACGCAACATCCACAGTTTCTGTAGCAAGAATTTCTGGCACCATTGCTAGGGCTTTAAAGTCAACTCTGCACCTGCGACCAGCCCACACCGTTTTCAGTCTGTCGTGCTTGCTAGCTCGGTGACCGTAAGCAGCGGCGATGTCAGAGAGGATGGGTGCCCACCACGGCCTCCCGTGCCTCGGTCACGACCTCTACGCCCTCCACCTTCACGCACAGTCAAGTCGTCCATCGATCTAGTCTTGGATCGGTGAAATACTAAACCTACAAACGTTGATTGTTTGCTGGAGCTTACTATCCTAAGCGGCAGCGGGGGAGAAATCGCGAAGAAGGATCCCGAATGGGAACCCTAACCGAGCCCCGGTACCCTTTATATAGAGCGCGAGCCGCCGCTTATCGAGGGACCCGGATAAATTTATCCCGGGCCAATATACAGTGTCTATTCGGGTCGAGAAAACGGTCCGACCCACATACCGGCCGGAATTTTTCTTGACGGGGGGGGGGGGGGTTATAGGGGATCTGCTAGAGATGCTATTAGGTCTAAAATGACGATGAATTAAACTCGAATGACTAATCAGATTAAGAAAAATCCTACGTGATAATTAATCATGCAAACATGCTATAAATTTGAAAGACGCATTATGGAACTAGGGGGAAAACGAGAAAGAAGCACCAATATGTATGATGGCTCGGAGCAGTAGTAACATAGCAATATATATGAGGATCTTATGTACTTAATCTCAAGGTGCAAAGGGGTCGGATGGAGTAACTAGCTTTTGATACCGGAACAAACATAATGGTAACTAGAAAAACAGCTCATCGAGTTCAACCGGCAAGCTAAGACCACCTCCAAGGGAGGACCAGATTCGTACCCCCTCCACCCCATCGGTTCGATCAGGGGTTCGGACAGAAAAACATACTCCAACGAGTCTTCCCATCGGTCCAAAACTGGGTCTACTTTGTCCTGACACCTCGAAGCCCACCCCCTCCCCCCAACTTTTGTGGCTCTTGGGATGTCCGGATATGCATATTATGTAGGATTTTGTCCCTGGCCCCCTCGTCATCGTCTTAGTCCATCAAAGTATTTTCTCCTCATGTTTCCCTCCCGCATCTCTCTCTCTCTCTCCTTGTTTCTCTCTATGCAGACAAAGATATGACCGCACGTCGCCACCACCTAGCCAACACCGCCCCGACTCGTCGTCGGAAGCTTCTCATCTTGTGAGAACAGAAAGTCGCCATTGCTACCTGTCGTACTCCAACCACGAACCATCCTCAGCCTCCCTCCCTTACGGTCACAGCCAACACTTTGTGAGCCAACTCTTTATCCATGCTACGGTCGCCTCCCCGCGGTGCTCCAACCTCCTTTGCTCGCGCCGGCTTAGCGTGTTGCTCCTGCTGCCTACATGCGCGATGCTCTGCCCTATACATGTACCAAATAGTCTACCATATGTTTGTTGCAAGCTATTTTTGCCATGCTTGCTGCTGGCTATACCAAAGAGTCTAGTTGAGTTCGCAAGATCAAATTTAATTTTCAATTTGGAATGTCAAATTGTGTGTTTTTTGACAAAATAAATAAAAATTTAATTCAAATTTGCAATACACTTGTCCGGTCCGTTTGGAGGTGCCCTTGGGCGCGCCCGCCTCCATGGTCTAGACATTGTGTTTGTGCATCCCCAAAGCCCAAAGGAACAAAATATGGGGGCAGATGGCAAATAAATTATGGCCTAAAGATACCAAGAACGAGATGTACCCGCTGCCTCAAAAAAAGTAACAAAAATGGTTGAGGTGTGTTGTATTCAATTTTGTTGCTAGATGATGTGGAGGAGATGTTTATGAGACTGGATGGAAATTGATATTTTACTATATATATATAAACATACACGAGATTTTGTTGAAATTGTCTGAAACTTGTAAATAAATTTTGAAAAACAATTCTAAATAAGTGGAGAGACGGAGCTCAGTAGGCCCAACAAATTACCAAACTTAATTTTTTAGTTATTCATATCACATGCGTTGCTAGCGAGTACTACGTTTTCCACTGGATATTCTTACCGTGTGCATACAGTTTTGCTTTTGATGGTGCAAAGATGCTCAAGCTAAATTTGTCTGTGGCCGGCCGGAGTCAACTTCCAAAGTGCCAAATGCCAAGTGGAATTGTGCTAGCCAAGGCAAGATGCCCAAGCTAGACAGTTCAGCTCGACAAACAAACGATGCACCCATTATCGAGCTTTGTTCTTCGATATTATGTATTAAAATAAACTAAATCATCACACATGCGATCTCTTCGCCCCCAAAGCCCCCCATCAGAGAACCAATCTATAGCTACGAACAAATCGAGAGCATGGGGGCATATGAACCCACTTTTTGAAAAATGCAAAAAAAGAAAAACCCTCCAAAAAAGTCAAAAAAAATATGAAACAAAAATTGTATGCATAGTCATAATTTTATTTTTATTTTTCTCGTACATAAACATGTGCCCGGCATAAAAGTTTCATGAAAATTTATTTTTATTTTGCCCATACAAAAAGAGAAAATGTTGGTGCTATTTACAAAGCAAAAAAGTCATTTTTTTTCTCTTTTACGTAGTCCGAATAAAAACTATTTTCTCCGCGAAACTTTGTGGACGCGCATAGAGCATGCATATGTACACAAACAATTTTTTCTGAATTTTTAGACATTTATTAAATGTATTTTTGAGACAGGTTCATATGCCGCTATGTTTAAATTACTATTTTCCCGAACAACCCAGCCATTAAAGTTGTTTTTTCGGAACGTGTACTCATGAAAACATAGTAAAAAACAAGAAGATTATATTTTCTCCTGCCGATTCTAGGACTCTTTTTTGCTGACGTGGCGTATGATGTGGCAGATACATCATATGCTAACACGGTATGTCACGCCGCCGTCCATGGAAGTTTTCCGGCGCCGGCGGTCAATCCGGTGGTGCTGAAAACCGTGAAGCCTTTGCAGCTAGCAAGCTAGCTAGGGAGATCAAGAAGTCGCACGCACAACGTACATACCGAAGAAAATATCGACAGGTTTTCGAAAGCTTTGGCGTGCAAGGTAACGACTGCCGGACTAGGTACCGGATCAATACGACTCCGACTCTTCTCCTCGAGAAAAATACTGCTAGCTGACCGCGTATGTGGCGCACGGACGACCGACGTGGCGAATCTGTGCGTGGTGGGCACGCGCCGCCGCCCCGCGGGCACGCGCACTACACGCAACACCCACCTTGGGTTCGACTGCGACCGCGGGTGTACGTGTGAGACCGGTGCGTTAGCTAACCGACACACAAAAAAGGATCCACACATAGCATTTGGGGCAACAAGAAACCTTCTTTCAATACCTATAGTGGAGTAGTATAATACTACGACACATAGTACATGATCTTATCAACAAGCTTGCTTTGTCTTTCTTGTTAACGAACCTATGAACAATTGTCGTCAGACTTGCGAGTTATAAATCGGATGGCAACTCTTATGACGAAATCGACGCAGGCCACGGGATCATAATCGTAAAAATCGTAAAACCATCGATCCTACTAACTTGAGTCATGCACAAGATCTTTTTTCTATCAATTTAGACCCGCGGAATTGCACGACATGGAACCGAGATTCGAGTTATGAACAATGATATATACACCTAATAACTATAAATAATACAAATATAAACGGACACTCTACCGATACATACAATGAATGAAAACAACTAAAAACTATATACCACTATTGTTTGTCCAATTCTATCGATGCCACAAGCTTTGACAATATCGTTTGACCCGATAGATTCATGTAATGAAAACTTCCATTTTCTTTATAAGAAATTGTTTGACCAATCGACCTGTATTTTCACAATATTTATCTAAGTCAATAGAAATTTTAGTCCTAATTTGATTTTGCGTAATAGTGAACTACTCCATCCGTCCACGAATAAGGCGTACATCTAGATTTGTACTTGGTCAAACATTTTAAAAATTTACTAACTTTATAGGAAATAGTAGCAACATATATGATATCAAATTGGTATATTTTAAAACTTCATGTCAAGACGAATCTAGTGATACTAATTCGGTGCCATAAATCCTACTACTTTTCCCGATAAAGTTTGCTCAAAGTATAATAAGTTTGACCATGAAGAAAGGCTAAATGTATAATTATTGGTGGACAGAGGGAGTATATGAGTAGATATTGCATGCATGTCCAAGCAACCTACGTGTATGTACTCCCTCCGTCCGCTATTAAGTGTATTTTTTCCTTTTCCGTCGGTCAAACTTATTATACTTTGACTGACTTTATAGGGAAAAGTACTAGCATTTATGACACCAAATTAGTATCAATAGATTTATGTTGACATGAAGTTTTAAAATATACCATTTTGATGTCATATATGTTGCTACAATTTTCTATAAATTTGGTCAAATTTTAAAAAGTTTGACTAAGTGTAAAAGTAGATGTACACTTATTCGTGGACGGAGGGAGTATCACGTATGCATTTGAAAATTAATTCCAATGTGAACAGAATATATGCTATGAAGGCTGCTTCCATAGTCTACATTTGTTATTTGACAGAGAGACACTACCATGTTCACACTTGAAAAGATAAAACTCTTCTTCCGGCCTCAAATGGCAAACTAAGGTTGCCTCATGTTTACAAAGTTTGATCCATGTTCTTCAATCTACATCCCAGGTGCAAGTTCATGTGTACTGGGATGCTATTGGTTCTCACCAAAACTTTAGATCTTGTTTGGATGGCAGCTAAATTTTGTATGAATTTGCCTCTTTGCCTGCTCTAGTTCATAGTTATTGCCAACACAAAATTGATACCATGGGCAAGCAAAACCTTAACCTGATTTTGCATGGACAAATTTTCTTTGAAGATCTTTCTATAAAATGCGCTACCTTAGTTTTGTCTTGTCATAAAATGTCCCATTTTGTCTCGTTGGCAAGTGGGACCACATTGGCGGGTGGTTCCTGATCCCACTTGGCATTGACACGTGACATGGCATTTTATCCAAGATTAAACTAGGACATACCTCTTAGCAAATCTATTTAAAAAATGGGTAGACTTAGGCTAAACCAATTATCCATCCATTCTATGTATAATCATATTAATATATGGTGGATCAGTGAAGCTCTCTCTATTCCGAGAAAAAAACGATATGGCAGAATACTAAAGCTTCACAACTACAATTTAAATAAGCAATTATGTGATGACATATGAACAAACTTTAAAGGCATTAGCAGTATAATACCTCATATTCGACTACAAACTTTTACATCGATTACATCTACATATGGAAGATTTGATGGATAACATTGTGCCTACACACTTTTATTATGATAAAGGTGTTGTCAGATACGATTTTTTTGGATCTCACGTAACCGTTTAAAAAGTAATGGTAGTACAACATAACCTATTTAAAGTAAACAATAACTGACAGTTAGGTCGAACAAGAGTGGTTCAACATTATTGTCAACGACTTCTACAATGCATATAAACGATGGTATGTATGAACTTTAAAATGATAGTACAACTCGGAATTCGACTACCTCACGCAACTTTCGTGTCGATACCCGGCTTTACGTGGCATGTTCTATGATATGCATATAATACAAGTGGTTGTACTTGTTGGACAATTGTGTATGAAATGGCCTATGGGCGGCATCATCTGGTGCACTCTTTAATTACGAATACGTGGATCTCACGCAACTATTTAAAAGTACTAGTGAAATAACGTAGGTGAGTTGCACAAAATAGTTCCACGTTGCCGGTGTCTTGGTGACCTTTAGAGCAGGTACAATAGCTACTAATCAGTTGGCTGTAAATTTTTAAATATTATAGTTTTGATAAGTTTGAGAAAAGAGAAGTGAAGGTCCATAAAATGTGAAGTAGGCCATATCTTAACAAAGTAGTACTCCCTCCGATCCATATTAATAGGTACTGAAGTGGATGTATCTAGCAATAAAACATGTCTAAATACATCCACTTCAGCACCTATTAATATGGATCGGAGGGAGTACACATTTTTCTGTTAACT
Source organism: Alopecurus myosuroides (assembly GCA_028641055.1). Lineage (NCBI taxonomy): Eukaryota > Viridiplantae > Streptophyta > Magnoliopsida > Poales > Poaceae > Alopecurus > Alopecurus myosuroides. The sequence continues at coordinate 468,592,216 of CM054059.1, forward strand.
ATTATATATATTGGCTATAAATAGAATGGCAGTAACTTATAGCCAGCAGCTGGCTCCAGTACAATCCATAGCCCAACCTTGTATTCTATATAGTGAAAGATGCCATGGGCAACTTTGTTGTGTACAACCATGTGTGCTTGCATGATGCGAGGGAGCCCCAGCATCCAGTGCCCTCTGCTGCACCTTATGAGTTCACAGTGTCGTCATCCATCGAGAAGAGATCCAGCTGCTAGCTAGGGTTAGTTGGTGGCACCATTGCATGTTACATGTAGACAGTAGGCACCTTTTCTTGAAACGAAAAAATATATATTGTTCAGTACTGTAGGCTGCTAAATGCTACGGATTCGATCGGAGCACCCTAGCTCCGAGCTATCTCACGGATAGTTTCTATACGTAGTAGCAACACTTATCGCGAATATTGTCAAGACCTTCGCGTAAATATCAGTAATTAAGCATCCCCCTCATTGACTTCCCGTTTGGACAATTTACTATCGATCTTGATACAGTAATGCACATTGCTAGGAACCCGGGCAAGTGCATGCAATGTCGCCATAAGATCGACATTTGGGAATCTCTTTGTGCCGAGTGCCGACATGACCAGCAGTAAAGTGGCCCAAACGCCCCCTAAAACACAGCGCCCTACGCTACTAGTGTCATCCAAAAGACGTATCAGTGCGAGATCGATCGCCTGTTTAGGTTACTGTACATGTGCATAGAGCTAGGCTAGCTGTTTCTGTAAAGCTGACCAGTTGAATATATGCATCACTGTACTTGTGGATCCATCACAGCCGAATCTATTTATACATGGCGACACTCTTGCCACCTGAAAGGACTGCAGTGCAGCGTGGTCTACATCTATAGTGAGAGCTTGGACTTTACCAAAGGTGGTGCTCCTGCACCTGCATACACTCCGTAGATCGGAAAATGCATCGATGAACAGGGGGCAAATTTTTTGATTTCTTAGCAACAACTTTTTTTTGTGGAGGCAAAATAAAAAGTTTGGTTTTCGCAAAATATTGTGCCACGTGCATATTTTGTAGATATGTACACGTAAAATTTTGTTCCGGAAATTTTAGACATTTAAATCACTTATAAAATGCATTTTTTAACAGGGGCACATGCCCCGTGTTAAGATCGTCTACTTTCTTCCTAGATTGGCCTGATTCAACACGGTTGGCAGGGGCGGAGCTCCCTTAGGGCAAGGTAGGGCGGCGATTTTTTGCGAAAAGATTCAGATTCATGTGATTTTTCTGAACAATTTGAGTGGTCGTACGTCCAAAACGGACTCTATATATATAAGAAAGTTAAGCTTGTTTGAATGAACACTGCGCAAAACCGATTCCGAACCAAAATGAATGACTAGATCTAGTCTAGTCCGGAACCAACTCTTTCTCTTTACAATAGCCAATTCTCAATCTAACAAAATCCAACTCTAAACAATGTCTTAGACGTGATATTTAAGGAGAGCTTAAGCATATTTTGGCAACTTAGGGGGTGGCTGAATCCAACTTCTAGATATGTGATAGGGAGAAGGGTCCTCCTCTCGTCCCTCTTGCATCGCCCTTGCATGGCGACGGGTGGGAAACCAAATTCCGGTCGCCATTCCCCTCCTCCCTCTCGCCTCCGCCAGAGGACAAGGTCAGACGAAGTCTGGTTGTCGTCAGTTGCGGCGGGGCCTCCTAGTCCGTTAGTGTGTGGGGTCGGCGCGGCTGGCTCCCTCGGGCTAGGGCATGACGTGGCCACTGGCTACTCTTCCTTTTCCAAAAAAAAGGCACGCAATAGATTATGTTTTGTTGTTCTACTTTGGCTGCTCCGTTTATTTATTTATGTTTGGCTAAAATTCTAATTGTATTAGCTCTACGCAGACAATTCAAAATATTAGATAATGTCTTGATATTTAAAAGGGATATCTTGTTTCTTGGGATCATCGTCCTTGAGCTGGCATTGCTCCATCGAGCGAAGGATATTCAAAAAAAAATTTGATCGACAAAAATTTCAAAAGATTTTCAAAAAAAATAGAGCTTTACCATTGATAGTTTTTAGACTTGAGTTATATTCAAATATGTTTATAGTTCTATTGTACTTTATAGTGATAATGCGTGGAACTATTTTATTCTTACATCATTTTTTAAAGAGTCACCCTACCTAAGATTTTTTTGGTCCTCTGTCGCACCCTGGCTTCTAAGGGATACTCATCGTACGAACTGGATAGCAGGTGCTTGGATTATGAGGCATAACTGCTCCCACGTCCCAGCTTCCTGGTAGGCCTGCGACAAGCCCTGCTATTCCACCGTCGATGTAAACTATCCACTAGAAGTCATAGGCACTACTGTCGACGTACTTCATATCAATCACGCACTGTACGTCAACAGCTTTGAACGAATGATGATCACAACTTATCTCTAAGACACAAAAGATTGAAATAAGGTTGCAAATGGCCTTCACTAAGGCAGAGATAGCAAATACAATCATCCAGAGGACACATGTCCCAACATAGCATTCATTACATCAGCGGAAGAAATCAAAGGTGTCTGGGTACAGACAAATCCAACAGGCTTAAGAAGCCGGAGAAAATAATGAAGACGGAGCCCATCCACGTAGGTTCTGGATCCTGCCCTGGTCCAGCTAGCTACTCGTCTGCAGTCTCGTCAAACTCCACGAAGTAGCCATCCTGGTGGTCATCGTAGCCGTAGTCGTAGTCTGCGTAAACCACAGCCCCAACGGGGTCAGTACAACCAAGTACTGGCAAGCAAGACTCACAGTTCACCAAAGTATAGCCCGTCAACACAAGCACAGATGACTTGGTTCAACGGAAAGAAGGGGATATATAAGATGCTGCAACTGGCTGCACTAACCAACTACAGAGATTCTATCACTTCCAACTATCAGAAAGGGGATAAGATCGAGTGTTATAACCAACTGAAAGATAACATCAAACAAACCCATCCTGGATCTCGCCCCTTATCCAAAGAAGCAATCCGAGGATAACTCACACAGTTGTATTAAGGATGAATCAAATTATTGTGTCATCAACCTATTACTAGTCAAGTTATTAATCATGGGGTGTAACATGTTTGATCATTATGTTTAAGTTGTCCTGAGTACTTGTTAGCCAGTACTTTCACCAAGTAATCCATAACCGCGGAAAACACGGCTTCTCGAGAAGATTATCCCTGCAGGGTTGCACCAATTTGGCCGTACACGTATGAATAACCCTCCAGATGGGATGCCTCCCACCAAGCGGGGCACTCAACACAACTCAACTCTTCTCCGCATCAAGCCCAAAGCACCTTGGGCGCACGGCTAATCAAGCCCCGAAGAAAAGGGACCCTCATAGCACTCTAAGACCGTGTCCCCCTATATGCCGACTACGAAAGTTCCACCCTGCGCTGGGCTCGCAAAAACATGCATGCGGCAAATAGAAAGCACGAACTAAATGAGATGATTTGGACGAGATGCGAATCGAATCAAATTGAGGGGGGCGCCCATACTCGCTTCCCACATGCGGGTAGTGCGCTCATCATGGATCAGTAGACAAGACCCTTTTCCTATTAGGGTCGACACTAGCAGGCCTCAAAACCACACAGGGCCTCCTGCCGGTGCCTTATCATCAAATTACTATTAACAGTAATAACATTAGCATGATTGATTGATTGATTAAACATCGAGCCCCCAGAACATAATGAAATAGTAACTGAAAGTAACGGGTAACGGACTCGAGCAAAACAACCTAAGCATGCTAGTAAGACACTGGCTCAATCAATGGGGTTGTATGAGGGTGATGAGGCAATATAAGGGTTAAAGGATTCATGTGATAGGTTCGTAACAGAAACAACTACCACTAAGGCTAGCAAGATATAGACAACGGAAAGTATCGGTAACCAGGGTTGAAAGGAACACAATGGTTCATGTGAGTGATAACTTGCCTGCAAACTCAACAGCTGGGTACTGAGCTAGATCCTCAGAAGGGGTGTTGTAAAGGTCGTCTGCCTCAACGTCGTCGTCTATTCGAGAAGAAGCAAACAAACAAAACAGGAATGTAAACAATCACTGCCATGGCATTGTGCACAATCAATTATGATGCATGACAAATTAATGGTGCAGCAAAATAAACTGACTAACATGATAGCACAAATTAAATGGACCCATATGCAAGGGTTGCATATGGAAAAGGATCCATTGAAATAAGTGGAACAAATGATTTACAATTATTTATTATGTGATAGTTGTTATCATGATGCATGCATGATGATGATGACAAGATAACAACAGATAACAATAAATAACAATGATAGATGCAAAGGAAAAGGAAATAAAACAAGTTTAGAACTTATTTATTAAGTTTGGAAAATTTTGGTTACTTAAACATGCCACACATACAATTATTGTTTTCACCAATTTAAAGTGTGCAAAACAATTAACAAAATTTATATTTGAAAAGAACATCAAATTTTAGTTGGATTACATGTTTCACATTTTGAAATTTGAATTAGGATGAATTTATTATGAATTAAACAATATTAAACAAGTTTTAATTGAATTTAAAACAAGTTTGGATATTATTTGAATTTTATTTGTTCAAACCATAAATTCAAATTCACATTTGAAAAGCTCACACTTTGGTGGTTTGAAAACATATTTTGCATGTTCAAAAATATTTTATATTAAGCAAGTTATGATTTTACCCAATTTAGTTGAATTAAACAAGTATTAAATTATTTAGGCCATTTAATTTATTCAAACAATGAAACAAATTTTATATTTGAATAGAATATTCAAAATGGTATGAAAAACATATTTTATTTGCCTTATTTGGAATTAGTATGTATTATTTATGAATTATTGCAAATTACATTTGAATTATTCAAATTTGAAATTTAAATGCATTTTGAAAACTCAAAACAGAACACAAATAAGTTATTTGGAAAGATTATTAAATTTTGAACAGAAAACATATATAACTTTTAATTATCAGAATTATAGATTAAAAGTTATTGATTTTTAAAGTTAATGTCTTATTCTGCCATTTTAAAAAGATTTAGAAATTGAACAGATGCATTTTAAATCTTTTGTTACCGCACTGGTGGCATACCCACACGCTGCCAGGGGGCCCGTGGCCAGCGTGGCGAGTGCGCGCTGGCGTGGCAGTGGGGGTCACTGTCGCGTGGGGCCAGGCGCGCTAGGAATTTCGCGAAAAAAGTGTGCGGCCGCGGGGGATCGATCCCGCGAGCTCGCGGTGCAAACGTTCGCACTGAACCACTGCGCTAACTGAATTCGTGTGACAGGGAAACGAACACAGTGAGGTTATTGTTCCACGCCAGGTTTCTGAAATTTTAACTGACGACGGAACGCATCCTCGACTGACAGACGCGGCTCGCCGGCGATCAAACGTAAGCTCGTGCTGGTGATGGAGGGTTGCGTGCAGATGGATGACGCGTGCACGGATGCGAAGCCACAGAGAGAGGAAGGGAGCACGGCGGGCTCACCAGAAGGTTGTCGTGGTCGTTTTCTGACGGCGTAGGAGAAAACCGCGGCGGTGACGAGGTAGTCGTGGACGGCGGCGTGGTCTCCGGGCTCCTCCTTGCGAGATCAGACGTCCAACGCGAAGAGGGGAAGGTGGCGATGTCGTTCCCGTGCTCAAACGCCGTCGAGAGGCCCTGCAACGGCGACGATCTCCTCGGGTTCAGAAATGGTGGCACGGCGGCCGGAGAGGGAAGAGATCGTGGCGGCGAATTAGGGGCTTACCCGTGGTAATTGGATGTCCAGCAGAGAGAGGAGAGAGAGTCGGTGTGGTTCCCGTAGGTTAGAGGCTAGGTAGGAGGCGAGAGTGGCGGCGCCATGGATGGATTCAGAGGAGGTGGCCGTCGGTGAGATTCAGAGGTGGGAGGAATTGGCGACAGAGAGAGAGAGAGGCGGCGCGGCGCGGAGAGCGAGGACCTAGGGTTAGGGCGGTTGCGCCAGGTGCCTAGGGGGCTTTATAGGCGCGACAGGCGAGGTTGGCCGCCGGAGTCGCGCGCGGTGCCGCGGTGGCACCGGCCGATTGCCTGCCGTACGCCTAAACGACGATCAGCACGAATTTTGAAGAGGTACGGGGGAGCTAGGCGGGCTGGGCTGGCGCGCGCTAGGCTTAGGTTGGGCTGGGCTCGCTTAGGTGCCGCTCGCGCGCGCTGGTTAGTTGCCTTTTATTTTTTTCTGTTTTTTTTTTTTTTTGCTGAAACAGAATTTGGAAGAAATTGTTAAGGTTTTGGTTAATAAAAATTTCAGAAAAATTTAGTTAAGCTAATTAGGTAATTAGAAACCACATTCCAAGATTGGATTTCAAAAATTGACATTTTAAAATAATGTTTGTATTTGAAATCAAATTGGATGAATTTTTAATATTAATAACCCTTATTTAAAACAACACTTTTAATAGGGTTACCCCTAAGTTTTAAAGTGATTAAGATTACATTTGTTGGGTGAATTTCATGGTTTCAATTGGGTACTGATTTGAAATACATTTGATTTGAAATTGAAGTGAAATAGAATTAATTGATTGAAATATTTGTTTGGTTTAAAGCAACAATTTGAGAAGTGATCATTAATGAATTATTCAGAAAACAGGGGAGGTTTTGTTTTGCAATTCCTTATTTGAAAAGATTGTAATAGACAAGTATGAAAACAACTGTTGATTAAAGATTGAATTTCATTAAGAAAACAATGCAACAGAAAATAAAATGAGGATGATGCCATGATGCATTGCATAAATTAAACAAGGAACAGAAACACTAGGTAGTTTTCATACTTGGATGTTACAAAACGCCCCCCCCCCCCCTTGAAGGAATCGCGCCCCGAGATTCCTTACTGAGATGTGAAAAGGTCCGGATACTTCTTGCGAAGATCCTCTTCGGTCTCCCACGTTGCCTCTTTATCGGAATGATGCGACCATTGGACTTTCAAGAACTTGGTGCTCCTGTTGCGAGTCTTACGCTCGGTCTCATCGAGAATACGAATAGGGTGCTCCTCATAAGATAGATCATCTTGCAGTTCAATGGAATCATGATCAACTGCACGATCTGGACCTTTGAAACACTTCTTGAGTTGTGACACGTGGAACACATCGTGCACCTTGGATAGTTTTTCTGGAAGTTCAAGACGATAAGCATTTTCTGCACGCCTTGAGAGAATGTTGAAAGGACCAATGTATCTTGGTGCAAGCTTTCCTTTCACACCAAAACGATGAGTGCCTCTGAGGGGAGTTACACGGAGATATGCCTTATCACCAGGTGCATAGATCATATCCATGTGCTTGCTATCATAATAGCTTTTCTGACGAGACTGAGCAATCCTGAGATTGTCACGAATGATACGAACTTTCTCCTCGGCTTCCTTAACAATGTCAGGGCCTAAAAGTGAACGTTCACCAGCTCCAGACCAATTGATTGGACTCCTGCATCTGCGACCATACAGTGCCTCAAATGGTGCCATGCCTAGGCTTGCCTGGTAGCTGTTGTTGTAGGAGAATTCAGCATATGGAAGGCAATCCTCCCATTTCATGCCAAAGGAGAGACCACATGCTCTGAGCATATCCTCGAGAATCTGATTGACTCTTTCGACTTGCCCCTGAGACTGAGGGTGATAAGCTGTGCTGAACAGAAGTTTGGTGCCCAATGCTTCTTGAAAGCTTTTCCAGAAATGAGAAGTGAAGATACTTCCACGGTCTGAGCTTATTTCCAATGGAACACCATGAAGAGGAACAACCTTTGCTGTGTAGAGCTCTGCTAACTGGCTAGCTGAGATAGTTTCCTTTACAGCATAGAAGTGAGCTACCTTGGTGAGACGATCAATAACAACGAAGATTGCATCGTTGCCCTTTTTGGACTTTGGAAACCCAGTAACGAAGTCCATTTCAATCATGTCCCACTTCCACTCAGGAATTTTCAGAGGTTGGAGTAGACCTGCTGTTTTCTGATGGACTGCCTTAACACGTTGACAAACGTCGCATTCAGAAACGTATTGAGCAATTTCACGTTTCATACCAGGCCACCAATACAGAGTCTTGAGATCCTGGTACATCTTTGTACTTCCAGGGTGAATGGAGAGAGGAGTTTCATGAGCCTCCTTGAGAATGATATCCTTGAGACTTTGAATCTGAGGAACTGCAATGCGTCCTTCGAAGAACACAGTTCCCTTGTCATCAATTGAGAAGGACTTGAATTTATCATTGCCTTCCTTGATGTGCTCTGCAATCTTCTTGATTTCAGTATCACGAAGTTGTTCAGAACGAATCTTGTCCTCGAGAGTTGGACTGGCTGTCAAGCTAGCAAGGTATCCTTCAGGGACAAGCCCAAGGTTCAACTTCTGGAATTCTTCATGAAGTGGAGGTTGGCTCTCCATGATCATGAGATTATTGCAATAGGATTTGCGACTGAGAGCATCGGCCATAACATTAGCCTTGCCTGGAGTGTAAGAAATGGTGAGATCAAAGTCTTTAATCTTCTCAATCCATCTCCTTTGCCTGAGGTTTAGATCTGGCTGAGTGAAGATGTATTTCAGACTCTTATGATCGGAAAAGATTTCAGTTTTGTTACCCAACAAGTATTGTCTCCATTTCTTGAGGGCAAACACAACTGCTGCAAGTTCAAGATCATGTGTGGGATAGTTTTGCTCATGTGGGTTCAACTGACGTGAAGCATAAGCCACAACTTGACGTTCTTGCATAAGAACTGCTCCTAGGCCTTGGAGAGATGCATCACAGAATATCTGGAAAGGTTTGGTAGTATCTGGGCCAACCAGAACTGGGGTGGAAGTGAGTTTAGTCTTCAGGAGGTTGAAACTTTCATCACATTGTGGAGTCCAAACGAACCTTTTGTCCTTCTTTGTGAGATCAGTGAGAGGTTTAGCAATCTTGGAAAAGTTTTGGACGAAACGACGGCAATAGCTAGCCAAGCCAAGAAAACTTCTGACTTGCTTTACCGTCTTAGGGGGTTTCCAGTCAACAATTGCCTTAACCTTTTCAGGATCAATGGCAATGCCTTTGGCAGAGATGATATGACCAAGATATGCAACTTCTGGAATCCAGAACTCACATTTGGAAAACTTGGCATACAGACGATGCTCGCGAAGTTTCATGAGAGTGAGATGAAGGTGTTCTCCATGCTCTTCCTCGGATTTTGAGTAGACTAGAATGTCATCAAGATATACCACAACGAACTTGTCGAGGTATTCATGGAAGACAGAATTCATGAGTCTTGAGAACGTTGTCGGTGCATTGGTGAGACCAAAGGACATGACGGTGTATTCATATAGACCGTACCGAGTGGTGAAAGCTGTCTTAGGAATATCTTCATTTCTGATCTTTATCTGATGGTAACCCATCCTCAAGTCCAACTTTGAGAATATTGAGGCTCCAGCAAGTTGATCAAAAAGATCATCGATACGAGGAAGTGGATACTTGTTCTTGATTGTTTTCTCGTTGAGAGGACGATAGTCAACCACGAGTCTTTTTGTTTGATCCTTCTTGGCAACAAACAGAGTTGGGCAACCCCAAGCGGAGGAACTAGGCTGAATGTAACCTTTCTCCATGTACATATCGATTTGCTCCTTCAACAATTTCAGTTCAGGAGGAGCTATCTTGTATGGATGCTTAGAGATTGGAGCAGTACCTGGCTCAAGCTCGATCACGAACTCAACTGCTCTGTCCGGGGGCATCCCTGGCAACTCTTCTGGAAAGACGTCAGGGAATTCACAAACCACCGGAACATTTTCAATTGCAGGAAGGGGTTTGGCATCGAGGTTGAACAGCTGAACAGAACTTGATCCATATGGAGAATAGACTATCTGGCCTGAAGTGTGGGAGAGAGTTATTGACTTTTGAGCACAGTCAATTTTAGCTTTGTGGGTCTTCAACCAATCCATACCCAGAATGACATCAATGTCAGAATTTCCCAGCAACATGAGTGAAGCAAGGAATATGCGACCTCCAATTAGGATCTGATTGTCCATGCTTATCTTGGAAGTAATCATTTTAGTTCCCGGAGAGTGCACATAGATTTGATTGCTTAGCGGAACCAGAGCTAAATTGTACGTTGTAGCAAAGATCTTTGACACGAACGAATGCGATGCTCCAGTATCAAACAACACTTTAGCTGGAATAGAGTTTACGGGTAATATACCGAGAACGACGTCAGCAGCTTCCTCAGCTTTGTCGGCCTTGATATGGTTCACCCTCGCGTTCCTCCCGACAGGCCTGTTGTTGGAGTTGAAGGCTTTAGCCGGGGGAGCACGAACCATTGCCTGGTTGGTGTTGGGGCGAGGAGGTAGGGGTAGCTGCTTCTGAGTGCACTTATCAGCGTAGTGTCCAGTCTCCTTGCACTTGAAGCAAGTGACGACACGAGGAGGACCTGGCCTTGGCTGCCCCATTGGAATCCTCTGACCCTGCATCTGAGATGGGTTGGGTGGGCGGGGACCAAAGCCTGGAGAAGCTTGGGCATTTGGAGCCCGAGTGACAGCACCATTTGGCACCCAGATGCGGCGCTTCTGCGGAGGGGTGGTCATGTTGGAGGAGGAACCACCCTCACGCGAGTGCTTGCGGGATTCTTCGAACGCCTTGCGCCCATTCTCCTCATTGAGCGCGGTGTTCACAAGCTCCACGAAGTCCTTGCACTTGATGTTGGTGAGAGCGTACTTCAGTTCCGGGTTAAAACCTCGGCGGAACCTTGCCATCTTCTTGGCTTCAGTGGACACTTCGTCACCAGCGTACCGAGCGAGACGATTGAACTCGTTCTGGTAGCCGAGGACGTCCAGCTTGCCCTGTCTGAGAGAGCAGAATTCCTCACGCATCCTTTCCATGAGACCATCCGGGATGTGGTGCTTCAGGAAGGCATCCTTGAAACATCCCCAGGTGATAGGATAGCCAGCTCTCATGGTCTGGTAGTTCTCCCACCAAGTAGCTGCCTGACCCTTCAGTAGGTAGGTGGCATACTTGACCTTATCTTCCTCAGCAACATGAGCTATCTCCAAAGCCCTGTTGATCTCCCTGATCCAGTCATCTGCATCCAGAGGCTCACGTGTTGCCACGAAAGCTCTCGGCCCCACGCTCAGAAACTCCTTAATGCTGACTCGCGGAGCATTCTGGTTGTGGTGCTGGTTAGCCTGGATCTGGGCCATCTGTGTCACCACTTGGGTCATCTGAGCTAACAGTTCCCCCATTGGTGGTGGCGGAGGCGGGTTGTTCCTGGTTGGAGGCATCCTGAACAGAAATGCATTTTAGCACAACAATAGAACAGGATAGACTTGGTAACCGAAAGATAGATTATTCCGACGCATGAATAGATAACCAACAGGTACATCATCACATGTTCAAATACATCAGAATATCCAACAGACCAATACATGGTTCGAAAGACAAGGATAACTAAACATAGCTAGGAATGGATACAACGGTACTCCCATGCTCATCACGCAGGACGGCGGTGAGTAGTACGACGAGAGATACGGTGCGGAGGAATCCCACGGAAGTAGGTATGACGACGATCCACGTAGAGCGGGACTGCCCTGAGAGTAACTCTCGGTGTGGTGAAGTAGAAAGCGTCGTCTCCCTGTGCTCCATAGCGGGGAATCCCTGTGTAACCAGCTCCGAGGTCGAGAAGTGGGCCTCTGATCGGCTCGTAACCTCCAGCATCTGGCAGCGGTAACCCAGCTGTCTGAACGATACGTGCAAAGCGCTCGTCTCCAACAAAGTCTGTGGTATACGTCGCCAGACGAGTGAGAGCAAGGTGGAGCTGCTCCCTGACTGAGGCTAACTCCTGAGAAAGTGTGGAAGCAACGGCGTCACTGTGCCTCACGAACTGAGCAGTGGTGTGCAGCCTGGAGCTATCAGACTCGTAGGTATCCAGGTTGCTGTGGAGGGTGAAGTGAACTCCCGCTGCCGTGATGTAACCACGGGGAATGTGACGATAGATGGAATCATCAAACCCCCAGTAGTCAGCACGGAGGACGGTGAGACTCACGTACGCTGCCTGCTGCACGGCCATATCCACTGTGGAACCTACTGCCTCGTAGCGGTGGGCAATGCTCCTGCCATCATCCGACAGAATGTAGACGATAGCCCGGTAGCAAGTCTGGTCAAACTCTCGCTGCTGCTCGTAGACCTGGTACTCTGGTGCCCAATGGAACCCCAGATAGGTAACCATGTCTCTCAGCATCTCCGGATAACCGGCGGTGCTCTCACAGCGAGTCATCTGAACCACCTGCGGGTAGAACCTGAGATCCATCTGCAGATGATTTGGGAGGTTTTGATTAGACTCCGGTAGAAGGAAAAGGATGTGGAAAACAACAACAAGATTTCAACGGACGAAAGGTTCTTTAAAAGAACAGGATATCGAAGCAACATCGGGAAAAACGAGACCAAAAGTCCTGAGGTACTAAGGAGAACCCAAAACACGTGAAATCCTAACTTGAAAGTTTAGGTGAGAACAGAAAACAACGTTGCACTTCCTTACCAGAAAAGGGTGGGTGGGTGGGGAAAGAAGAAAAATGGCAGAATTCCTACTCTCACGTTTCATTTTTCCTATATAGCTACAAAATAGTTTCTAGACTCAACTGCGACCAGTAAAAAGGGATCCTACAGGCAGACAGGCTCTGATACCATTTGTCGCACCCTGGCTTCTAAGGGATACTCATCGTACGAACTGGATAGCAGGTGCTTGGATTATGGGGCATAACTGCTCCCACGTCCCAGCTTCCTGGTAGGCCTGCGCTTATGCGCGACAACACAAGCCCTGTTATTCCACCGTCGATGTAAACTATCCACTAGAAGTCATAGGCACTACTGTCGACGTACTTCATATCAATCACGCACTGTACGTCAACAGCTTTGAACGAATGATGATCACAACTTATCTCTAAGACACAAAAGATTGAAATAAGGTTGCAAATGGCCTTCACTAAGGCAGAGATAGCAAATACAATCATCCAGAGGACACATGTCCCAACATAGCATTCATTACATCAGCGGAAGAAATCAAAGGTGTCTGGGTACAGACAAATCCAACAGGCTTAAGAAGCCGGAGAAAATAATGAAGACGGAGCCCATCCACGTAGGTTCTGGATCCTGCCCTGGTCCAGCTAGCTACTCGTCTGCAGTCTCGTCAAACTCCACGAAGTAGCCATCCTGGTGGTCATCGTAGCCGTAGTCGTAGTCTGCGTAAACCACAGCCCCAACGGGGTCAGTACAACCAAGTACTGGCAAGCAAGACTCACAGTTCACCAAAGTATAGCCCGTCAACACAAGCACAGATGACTTGGTTCAACGGAAAGAAGGGGATATATAAGATGCTGCAACTGGCTGCACTAACCAACTACAGAGATTCTATCACTTCCAACTATCAGAAAGGGGATAAGATCGAGTGTTGTAACCAACTGAAAGATAACATCAAACAAACCCATCCTGGATCTCGCCCCTTATCCAAAGAAGCAATCCGAGGATAACTCACACAGTTGTATTAAGGATGAATCAAATTATTGTGTCATCAACCTATTACTAGTCAAGTTATTAATCATGGGGTGTAACATGTTTGATCATTATGTTTAAGTTGTCCTGAGTACTTGTTAGCCAGTACTTTCACCAAGTAATCCATAACCGCGGAAAACACGGCTTCTCGAGAAGATTATCCCTGCAGGGTTGCACCAATTTGGCCGTACACGTATGAATAACCCGCCAGATGGGATGCCTCCCACCAAGCGGGGCACTCAACACAACTCAACTCTTCTCCGCATCAAGCCCAAAGCACCTTGGGCGCACGGCTAATCAATCCCCGAAGAAAAGGGACCCTCATAGCACTCTAAGACCGTGTCCCCCTATATGCCGACTACGAAAGTTCCACCCTGCGCTGGGCTCGCAAAAACATGCATGCGGCAAATAGAAAGCACGAACTAAATGAGATGATTTGGACGAGATGCGAATCGAATCAAATTGAGGGGGGCGCCCATACTCGCTTCCCACATGCGGGTAGTGCGCTCATCATGGATCAGTAGACAAGACCCTTTTCCTATTAGGGTCGACACTAGCAGGCCTCAAAACCACACAGGGCCTCCTGCCGGTGCCTTATCATCAAATTACTATTAACAGTAATAACATTAGCATGATTGATTGATTGATTAAACATCGAGCCCCCAGAACATAATGAAATAGTAACTGAAAGTAACGGGTAACGGACTCGAGCAAAACAACCTAAGCATGCTAGTAAGACACTGGCTCAATCAATGGGGTTTTATGAGGGTGATGAGGCAAATATAAGGGTTAAAGGATTCATGTGATAGGTTCGTAACAGAAACAACTACCACTAAGGCTAGCAAGATATAGACAACGGAAAGTATCGGTAACCAGGGTTGAAAGGAACACAATGGTTCATGTGAGTGATAACTTGCCTGCAAACTCAACAGCTGGGTACTAAGCTAGATCCTCAGAAGGGGTGCTGTAAAGGTCGTCTGCCTCAACGTCGTCGTCTATTCGAGAAGAAGCAAACAAACAAAACAGGAATGTAAACAATCACTGCCATGGCATTGTGCACAATCAATTATGATGCATGACAAATTAATGGTGCAGCAAAATAAACTGACTAACATGATAGCACAAATTAAATGGACCCATATGCAAGGGTTGCATATGGAAAAGGATCCATTGAAATAAGTGGAACAAATGATTTACAATTATTTATTATGTGATAGTTGTTATCATGATGCATGCATGATGATGATGACAAGATAACAACAGATAACAATAAATAACAATGATAGATGCAAAGGAAAAGGAAATAAAACAAGTTTAGAACTTATTTATTAAGTTTGGAAAATTTTGGTTACTTAAACATGCCACACATACAATTATTGTTTTCACCAATTTAAAGTGTGCAAAACAATTAACAAAATTTATATTTGAAAAGAACATCAAATTTTAGTTGGATTACATGTTTCACATTTTGAAATTTGAATTAGGATGAATTTATTATGAATTAAACAATATTAAACAAGTTTTAATTGAATTTAAAACAAGTTTGGATATTATTTGAATTTTATTTGTTCAAACCATAAATTCAAATTCACATTTGAAAAGCTCACACTTTGGTGGTTTGAAAACATATTTTGCATGTTCAAAAATATTTTATATTAAGCAAGTTATGATTTTACCCAATTTAGTTGAATTAAACAAGTATTAAATTATTTAGGCCATTTAAATTATTCAAACAATGAAACAAATTTTATATTTGAATAGAATATTCAAAATGGTATGAAAAACATATTTTATTTGCCTTATTTGGAATTAGTATGTATTATTTATGAATTATTGCAAATTACATTTGAATTATTCAAATTTGAAATTTAAATGCATTTTGAAAACTCAAAACAGAACACAAATAAGTTATTTGGAAAGATTATTAAATTTTGAACAGAAAACATATATAACTTTTAATTATCAGAATTATAGATTAAAAGTTATTGATTTTTAAAGTTAATGTCTTATTCTGCCATTTTAAAAAGATTTAGAAATTGAACAGATGCATTTTAAATCTTTTGTTACCGCACTGGTGGCATACCCACACGCTGCTAGGGGGGCCCGTGGCCAGCGTGGCGAGTGCGCGCTGGCGTGGCAGTGGGGGTCACTGTCGCGTGGGGCCAGGCGCGCTAGGAATTTCGCGAAAAAAGTGTGCGGCCGCGGGGGATCGATCCCGCGAGCTCGCGGTGCAAACGTTCGCACTGAACCACTGCGCTAACTGAATTCGTGTGACAGGGAAACGAACACAGTGAGGTTATTGTTCCACGCCAGGTTTCTGAAATTTTAACTGACGACGGAACGCATCCTCGACTGACAGACGCGGCTCGCCGGCGATCAAACGTAAGCTCGTGCTGGTGATGGAGGGTTGCGTGCAGATGGATGACGCGTGCACGGATGCGAAGCCACAGAGAGAGGAAGGGAGCACGGCGGGCTCACCAGAAGGTTGCCGTGGTCGTTTTCTGACGGCGTAGGAGAAAACCGCGGCGGTGACGAGGTAGTCGTGGACGGCGGCGTGGTCTCCGGGCTCCTCCTTGCGAGATCAGACGTCCAACGCGAAGAGGGGAAGGTGGCGATGTCGTTCCCGTGCTCAAACGCCGTCGAGAGGCCCTGCAACGGCGACGATCTCCTCGGGTTCAGAAATGGTGGCACGGTGGCCGGAGAGGGAAGAGATCGCGGCGGCGAATTAGGGGCTTACCCGTGGTAATTGGATGTCCAGCAGAGAGAGGAGAGAGAGGCGGTGTGGTTCCCGTAGGTTAGAGGCTAGGTAGGAGGCGAGAGTGGCGGCGCCATAGATGGATTCAGAGGAGGTGGCCGCCGGTGAGATTCAGAGGTGGGAGGAATTGGCGACAGAGAGAGAGAGAGGCGGCGCGGCGCGGAGAGCGAGGACCTAGGGTTAGGGCGGCTGCGCCAGGTGCCTAGGGGGCTTTATAGGCGCGGCAGGCGAGGTTGGCCGCCGGAGTCGCGCGCGGTGCCGCGGTGGCACCGGCCGATTGCCTGCCGTACGCCTAAACGACGATCAGCACGAATTTTGAAGAGGTACGGGGGAGCTAGGCGGGCTGGGCTGGTGCGCGCTAGGCTTAGGTTGGGCTGGGCTCGCTTAGGTGCCGCTCGCGCGCGCTGGTTAGTTGCCTTTTATTTTTTTCTGTTTTATTTTTTTTTGCTGAAACAGAATTTGGAAGAAATTGTTAAGGTTTTGGTTAATAAAAATTTCAGAAAAATTTAGTTAAGCTAATTAGGTAATTAGAAACCACATTCCAAGATTGGATTTCAAAAATTGACATTTTAAAATAATGTTTGTATTTGAAATCAAATTGGATGAATTTTTAATATTAATAACCCTTATTTAAAACAACACTTTTAATAGGGTTACCCCTAAGTTTTAAAGTGATTAAGATTACATTTGTTGGGTGAATTTCATGGTTTCAATTGGGTACTGATTTGAAATACATTTGATTTGAAATTGAAGTGAAATAGAATTAATTGATTGAAATATTTGTTTGGTTTAAAGCAACAATTTGAGAAGTGATCATTAATGAATTATTCAGAAAACAGGGGAGGTTTTGTTTTGCAATTCCTTATTTGAAAAGATTGTAATAGACAAGTATGAAAACAACTGTTGATTAAAGATTGAATTTCATTAAGAAAACAATGCAACAGAAAATAAAATGAGGATGATGCCATGATGCATTGCATAAATTAAACAAGGAACAGAAACACTAGGTAGTTTTCATACTTGGATGTTACATCCTCCGCCACTGACTGTTGGTGTTTTGTTCTTTTCATTGTTCTTCTTCTTCGAGAGAAGAAAAAAAATATCTTCACTCTGTTATAAAGATAGCACAAAAATAATGAATAAAAGAGATCTAGCACGATAGGGGACACGAGAATTTTAACGTGGAAAACCCTTCCAATGAGGAAGAGAAAAAACAACGGGCGTCAGCCAGCAAATCTTCACTATGATGGGGTGAGGTTACAAACGCCGGGGATTTACAATGTATGAATTATCCCAACCGGCGGCTTACATGAGATATATAAAGGGGACGAAACCCTCCGGCTCCACTCGTCAGAAGTTCGGCCTTTATCAGTATATATGAATACAAATTTGGATCACACCAAAATAACACACTCTGGTATCACAGAATGTCAAACTAGCACTATGTGCGTACAAGTAAAAAAGAAAAGTTGTTTACCATAAATGGAAATGGTTTTCTTTTTACTAAAAGCATTGGTAAGAAGATTCGCCAGTCTCCCTAATAAGTGGGGAATTTTCCATAGCACCTCAAAACATGCATAAACTTTATTTTGTTTACCCACACAAGATTTTTATTTTCTTACGTGCCATAGGTGAGATGCATTTTGCGCTCAGATGATTGTTTACTGTCCTTGGTACGTGTCGAATTTTCGGTAGCACATGGTAATAACATGCAGAAATATCATTATCTTTACTCTGACGAGATTGCTATCTGAATACAGTTGCTCTCAGTATGCATGCATACATTTTTTTTGTGCTCACAAATCTGCAGTTCTTAAATCACTCTGATCGTGTTACTACTTGCCAATTTCTTAGCAGTTCACAACAAAGATACTTATTTTTCACACAGTTCTGTGAAAATAAACCCTGCTGCCCTAACCGACAAGGAGCTATGTCACCTGCTCTCCACTGTCTGGATTCAGAACCCTACCACGTCAACCTGGTCTGGGCCGGTATCCAAATTTCAGGAAATGCCAAATTACTACGGACACCGATGTGAATGAATTAATAGTACAGAATAGATTGAGTGATAGCAACAAGGCCAAACGTCTCAGTTTCAGGCTAATAATAATACAGTGCCAGTGAAGGCAACTGGCAACTACCCTGGCTGTGAGTCACTTATTTAGGGAAACAAATCCCATATCACAATGGCCAAGCAGTGCACCAGATGATCTACTATCTTTTATTCTGGCAGTGATTGGTCTTGGGCCAAACAGGAGGCTACAAATCGAGGCAAAAACGCGACAACTCGGGTGAAATTTTGCGTGCCCCTGGAGCTTTCTGAATCCCGGCACCTACCGGTTGCTTTCTCTGTCGATCTTGCTTGCTGCTGCGTTTCCTATTTTCCCATCGGCCTCTCCTTTTGCTAGCCACTGTAAGACAGTAACAGCCATCAGATATGCAAGTGGTGCTCCTAGGCCTAGCTTTGGCTTCTTGGCCTTTGGGGATCATTGGAAGGCACCAAAAAAAGATAGGTACTAAAGGTGCCCATGACAACCATTTCGACTTGTTGACCTTAGCACACAAGGAAAATGGGGCCAATCATTCTGATTTTTTTGTCCAAGGCACCGTTGCAGCCGTTCGCTCGCACCCCTGACTGAAAACACCCTGAATGGAGCTTTTCAATGAAAGGATCGAAATAGGGGCAAATATTCTGCGATGATCACAGCCGGTTGGTGAGACTTTCGGCGATGAATGGTCCGGGCGCATTGACAGATATTGCTCAGATGAAGGCAATGTCTTCAGGAGAACAAGATAAGGGCAACATGGAGGAGCCCTGGATGAGGCTATGGCAGCTAATATTCAGGTTCAGCTGTGACCCGATAGAAATCTCCACTCACCAAGTTGCAAGGAGGATTGGGAAAGGAAACGTACCAGAATGGGATGGCTGTTGCTTGTATGGACAGAACAGATGGAGAGGCTTGTGGCCTGCACAAGTCTTGCAAGACTACGACACATAGATGCTTCTGACGTCGTGAAGAATTCAAACCACCATTTGGCTTTCTCCTGCAACAAAAAATGGTGTGGTAGTACAAAGTCTAAAAATGTGTGCTTGGATTTGATTGCTTGACAGCGACCTACATTAAAATGCTATCGAAAAAATCTTGCAACCGCGAATATAGCGCGTGTAGTGCACGCGCACGCATGTATGTACGTGTATGTCGTGAGTGCGATGTGTGTATGGCGTGCCTCCTCCAATCTCTTAAAAAGAAATGACCCACAGTGCAACAGCTATGCAAGTACATTGACAAATTTTCCTCTCCAGATGCCACAATGGAGTGGTAAATGACATTCGAATTGCAGGTTTAAGGAAGAACTCAAGTTCAGTGCAGAATATTTGAATTGCCAACAAGCTGACACTGAATTATTCAGTGCTGACCATTGCTTTGGCCAGCATCCATGGCCCTTTTTTATCTGAGCATGGATCAAGTCTTCTCCGATCTAGGCTCCTGGTTAGCCTTCTGAATTAGTATGGTAGAATTGTCAAAGTGGATATCCAGCCCTATGGCTTTATTTACTAAAAACCATGTCATATTTCTTGCCAAGAAAGCATGATTGATAAGATTACATTGAAAAATGAAATCTTATTATAATTCTTTTCATTTACCACAAGGAAATGGTGGCCTGATGATTGATGCTAGTTATGGTTAGATCAAAGTATGATGTCTTCTTCTACTTACTGTTGCTGTCCAAATCATGTGCTTGTGCACAGGATGGTGACGAAGCTAGGCTTGAGTTAGCCTGATGTTATCCAAGATGATCTTTAATTTCTAGTTAACCTAAAGTGTATCACATAAAACAAACCAGCCGAAAAATAAGGTTTTATTTGACAAGCATCATCGAAACGACCTCACATGGTACAACAGTCGCCTTTTCTGTCTGTTACTATTTATAGATGACGGAGACTATATAATTGGCCTTCTGCATGCTAAATAGTATCACGCACCCAGTGTCATACAAGTCTTTGTTCTGCTGTAGAGGATTTGTCAAGTAAGAAAATGCCTCCAGTGCTTCCGAATTTATTTGAGCCCTACCAATAAAATACTATCGACTGGAAGCAATTAGAGGTGACACATTCACTTACACTTTAAGATTTTACTGTCGAAGGAAGCCAAAAGTAAAATAGCCTCAAATATTCACATTTTGACAGATTCTTTTTTCATGGCGTTTCTAAGGGAATTCTTTGCTAGTATTTTTATGTGGTGCAAGAGAGGACTTGTGAAGGACCAATAGGAGCAATTTAATCTGAATGGTATCTCCAACAGAAACACCAGGCTCCAGGCATCTATCGAAAGCAAACAAGACGCACTGGTGGTAAGGTGGGGACATTATGCTACACACGGCATCTTACTGAAGCAATTTTCTGATTCCCTTTTTGCGATTTCTGATATGGTTATTATGCTTAATTTGTGATACACATCTTATAGAACCTTGCGATTGTCCATTGCTATGCAGTTTCACCAGTAAAAACGAGTTAAGAGTCCCATAAATTCATGTAAAAATGCAGAGCACAAGTGCAGAAGTTCTGGAGTATGCATCATAATGATCTTAATGAAAACATCACCAGTTAAAGAAAGAGATCAGATTTTACCCTCGCGGTGCTTCATCATACTTGGATTTTTACGGTGTTGATGTCTTCAGGCCTTAGATCTGTGTGTTAGTAGATCTTGATGATATAACACTTTTGTGTATCATGCCGTGACATTCAAGAAAGGAACTCCAAAGATGGCATGAACTTGAAATGCAGACAACAGAGATACAAATACACCAATGGTGTTTATTGGCCTGTAAGAGTATGGCTACTGACTCGGAGAGTGTTGTATTACAAGTGTCAAGAGTGACACGGAAAACTAGGAGCAGGGAATGAGGCGGTACTCTTCTTTGTCACATGGAAACCCATCAATATCACTGTACATTATTTTTGAACTTCCCTAGGACAATCTGATCTAAGGCCACTAGCATCAACTTGCTCTGCAAAAGGAAATGACACCAAATTCATGACTTAACCATTAACATGTATAGGAAATTACAATTTAGTAGGGAATCACTAGCTAAAGCCTATTTGAGTCTCAAGCTCAAGAACTTAATAGCAAAAATAAAGAAGAGCATGTCGCGACAGACAAATTCTTCAAACACACCCAAAATCATGTACCACCAGCATGTGAGTTTTAAACTATTTACTGAAGTGCAATTCATACAGGTTCGGAAGTCAGATCAAAGAAGCAAGTACATCAAATGCCGAAATTATGAGATCGAATAATTCAACTACATACTAGTTGCATTAGCCAGGAACCTGTGAATGTTGTGCATTTTGAAAAGGTCAAAAGGATAACTGAATGGACAGAAAGTCTTACCAAACTAGATATCTTCGCGAAGTTCAACATTTAAGCTTCACAGGCTGGTACACCATCACCAGTTGATTGTGTTGTCTTCTCAACACTCAATTCCATAACCTGGGTGCTCTCAGAATTAATGGCACAATATTTCTGCAGCCACCTGTCAGTCTCCCAGATTACATGCATAATGCTCTCCCTTGCAGAGTATCGGTGACCCTCGAATGGGAGAATCACCAGACGGCATGGCGCTCCATGCCCTTTCACAGCATCGTAAAATTGACTTGACTACAGAAGTACGGGAATATTTTAGTTCTGGATAGCAACTAAAACTGTAGGACATACAAAACATTCAGAACCAAAATACCCCAGAAGCTAGTGTTGCTACTTGCTACCTGCATAGCTGTTGTTACTTTGCTGTCTTCTTTTCCATGAATCAGTAGAATTGGTTTCGTGATTTTGTTAGCTAACATGAAGGGGCTCATCTTAATATAGGTATCAGTAGCCTCCCAGAGCGTTCTCACCTCTTTCTGCAAGCAAAACACGTGCAGAAATCAACAAACACTAGTCCACCTGATAGTGTGTGGTGCTGTTGTGTCTAGGTGAGTCCATGTGTGACAAGTGATGCAACTTTTGAGTTCTGATCCTTGCTTCAATCAATCAGCAGAGCTCCTGCCATCCGTTTCAAAAATACATGTTGTACATTAGACCGAACCTGAAAGCCAAATGGAGTCAGTGTCCTGTTGTAGGCTCCGGAACGAGCGATTCCGCAGCAGAAAAGGTGAGGTGCATGTGCCAAGAGGTTAGCAGTCATAAATGCACCGTATGAATGACCACCCACAGCAATTTTGTCAGGGTGAGCAACCTGAAGAACAGGACAAAATTATATAATTACAGTTCTCAAGAGTAATGGACGGTTCAATTACATATATTAATGGACAACATATCATTTGTGCATTCTACAGAATTGAGGCTTTTACTGAATGCATTTCCCTTTTTCCAGTGCTCAGGTGCTTAACCCCAGAACGTCATTAATCCAAAAGAAGGGTAATGAAGCAAGTATGGTGAAACATAAAGACCTAAAGATGGGCACGCAAATCTGGAACTATTTGTGTTGAAAAAAAAGTATGTGAAAATCTTACCCCTCTTCTCACAACTTCATTTACAGCTGCTTCCGCACTAGCAATTAGCTGCTCTATGTACCTAGGAAATCAATAGATTACCCATCCAAGTAAGCATCATATCTAGTTATCTAATCATAGCAATTAGGCATTTTTGCCTCAAAAGAAAAGCAATAAGGCATGTTTCGACTAGACTATGAATTTATGGTAGGAGCATGCGAGTAGAATGTTTCGATAAAGTAGCACCCCAGAAGTTAAGAGGACAGAAAAGCGTATAAAATGTTTAGCTGAATAGGTAGAACAGTACCTATCATTCGCCTCTTGATCTCCTTCACCAATTATAGGGATTGTCGGGTCAGCCAAAATAGCAAACCTGGAAGATGAGATGGGGCATAAAAATAAATAAAATACATTTCCTAAATGATAGGGAATTAAATGGCAAGATAAATATGCATAAAAATGAAGTAAGATAGTACCCTCTAGCTAACCAAAGAAGAGGAAAATTGTTGCTAATGCGTGCAAATTTATTGGGTGAACGACGGACTTGCCCAGCAGCCTCTCTGCTTTTAAATTCTCCAGGATAAGACCAAATCAAGCATGGCAGAGGTCCATCATTTGATGGATTATAGCCTGGAGGAGTATATAATGTAGCAGTAAGCTTGACACCATCTTCTCGCTGGTATCTGATTATTTCTTTTTGCAACAATGCCAGCTGAGGATATGGATGGGGGTAACTTGTTATCTGGACTTGCTTATCTGGCCAAATGCTAAGATAATATTGGGTAGCTTCTCTTCTTGACTCTTTTGACATAAGTAATTTTAGTTGATTTAGCTGGATTTCACATTCAGGATGATATGACATCAGTGCAAGAACAGATTCATAGTACTTCTCTTTGCCACTTTCCCATATCCGCTCTTTCGCTCCCGTAATTCTGTAAATAAGCAAGTTGTGGCCCATGTTAATGGATTAAGACAATCGCAACAAAGTGGAAATCAGAGGTGAGACATAAATGTTGTAAGAGATCAGCATACATATTTAAGAGATCAAGGAAAGGGGCGCTTCCTTTTGGTGTGGCACCCAGTCCCTTCATTAAGATGTAGGACCCTTCTCTTGTCTTAATTTTTGCAATGACAAGGGTGCCTGACACGAGTTCTGCACATCATTGGAGAACCTGGACTTGAGTAGGCATCTTCCGAAGATCTATCGAATAATAATCGTGGGCTACAATCTTTGCAGTCAGGAAAGATAACCCATGTTCTTGTTCTGCGTGTCTTCTGCCAATATTCATAGACAAGTGCATGCAATCCATAGCACCAAGAGATCTTTCTGCAGATTTGACAAAAACAAATGAATTTTGGCATCATAGACATGGGGAGATGAAAAAAGTATGTCTTTATATTTTAATTGCAAGGTAAAAAACAACTAGGCTAGGAGAAAATTCTCAAGCTACATTTTAAATGCCAACATTCAAACTTATCTGCAAGGACATATAGGCGAAGCCAAACTAATGTCTCATTGTTACATTGCAGTAGTTCAATACCTATACCGAAGGTCAAGTTTAAGTAGAACTTGAGGTTTCTCGCCATTTAAGGGCTCAGCAGGTTCCGTGTAAACTATATCGCGTGGTAAGCCTTCAATGTTTGCATCTCCTCCATCTTGTGCCTCCACCCTTTGGAAATATCAGATATTATTTAACAACATATCAATCGTCCTCCGTTATAGTTAAGCTCATGTGATAGATGATAATAACTAATGTTTTTTTTTAGAAATGGGAGCCTCGCCCCAGCCTCTGCATCAAAATGATACATGCGGCTGGTTTTTTATTAAAGAATAAAAAGTGAGAGTGAGAGTTTGACTAATTTATTGGGGATTATCATTAATATAGTGATTGGCTTTCTCCTAACTAATTTGAAGTTTGACTATCACAGTTAAATTCTGACTAGTACGCCAAAGCCACAAGAATGCCATGCCTGAGCTCAAATTAATATATCCATTCATTCATAAGCAACAAATTTGGACTATCTATCAAGAGAAAAAAAACTGCATAGAAACTTGAAGATAGAACAACAAAGTGCATAATAGAGGCATAAATTCATTGGAACTACAAATATCACATGAGTGTGTTTACATAGTATTTTCTCATCAGAATTGAACATAGTATCATTTTCTAATTAAGGATTTGAGGTTGTATCTGTGCATCATGAATCAAAAGACCTAAGACTTTTGTGACTCACCAATATAATGTTGAAGGCATGTCAGGCCTCCACCTGATTAAACGTTTTCCCATACGGACGCTGTTAGCTGCAATTGGAATATTTTCAGCAAGGGGTAGATCACAAACTTCACGGACAAATCTACCATCAACCGTCCACAAGTCAACCTTCTTCGGGAACCTTTTATAAGAGACTATTGAAGAATATGGCTGGTGAACAGAGGTAAGCATCAAGTACTTCTCATCTGGTGAAGGATTGAGAGAAGTATATATAGCAGGGGAGGCTACTGGTATCACTATCCCATCCAAGGAGACCAGTACTAACTGAGAGGTTCCATAGTAATTGAACAATTCTTCCTCATGCAAATCTACCAACATTTCTTTTGTGGCTCTCATTCGGATGACATTTTTCTGCTCATTGGAACGAATCCTTGGACCAAAAGGAACCAACGGCTTCTTTGGTGAATCACCACGTGATGAAGGAATAGTGCAAACCAACAGAGTGGAATTATCCACCCAGACAAATCTGTAAAAGATAACAAGATCAGTGTTTGTTTATGGGAGAAGCAAATAACAGAAATAAGGTTCAGATGATAAAAAAAATGGCACTCACAGCTCAAAAATAGCATTCAGTCTTATGTCGGTTGATTTGAACAGTGGACGAGCTTGTCCAGATTCAGCATCAACAACCCACAATGCTAAATTGCTACCGCTGCTCATCTAGTCAAGTCATGAAAATGCATCAAAGTACATAACAGAATCAGCAACCCATTAACCTGTGAATTGGTGCTCCCATTTCATAATCTCAAGCATCAGCTAATCACCTCATCTTCATAGCGCACAGTGAAGGCCATGTGCTGACCATCTGGTGACCTGAAATTCAGAAAGACACAACAGGAAACATGGTTGAGAAAAAAGGAACGATGCATCATAATTTGGCTGTGTGCTAAACGAGATACATTTAAGAATGTCTGAAAAAAGATACCAGGTCACGAAATTAATCTTTGCACCATCTGGGTACCCATGGACCACTTTCTCTGGACCCAAACTTCCATCATCCATCAGCAAATGGACACAAATCCCAATATAAAAGGACCTGAAAAGCAGCCAACCGTTAGCTGCAAGAAGGCTACGATCACATATTATCTCAAAATGATAAAAGTTGTGTTACTTACATTCGACTCCTCCCGTTAGAACTGGAATCGATCCGTATGCCAGCAAGTATTTTATCAGGCTTTGCAAGCTCGGACAATGGAGGCATGGCTCTACGTTTCAGGAACATGATTCTATCTCGGCGAGGGGAGACATAGTAACTTGGATTCGGTGGCACGTCCACGATTTCTTGGATTTCCTTTGGAGGGAGACGATATCCCGAAGCTGCAGATAGACGCACCTTTTAGAAACTGGAGCATGGTTCTCCTAAGTATGTAAAAAATTGACACGTCCTTGTCTAAGCCTTCCAAATTCTTAAGAAGTGAGGTTGTGGAGTAGGCACTATGAGCAGCTTCATTTTGGTACAGTAGGTGAAGCATATTTAACTATGAACTAGCATTTCAGAAGAAATTAATAAAAAGGGGCAAAAGCAATATTTTCCTTGGCTAAACTACAGAAATTTACACATAGAAAAAAGATAAAAAGGGCAAAATCAATGTTTTCTCCTCTAACATTGCAAAGCGACTGAAGTTACAGCCCTTCCCTGAGTAATCAAGGAGATTCGATTCAGTGAATGGACTGGATATTATTCACGAAACAAACAGGTCAGGCGACCAAAATTCAGCATACGAAACAACCGAATCTCCGGGCTGTACCAGACGACCAGAAGAAAATCCTAGCCAGGGTTAACATTTTCCCCGCGCCCGATGATAATCAAGTAAAGCCCGGATCCCACCCACCCACCTGCATCGTCCTGCTGCACAGTAGGGCAGGGCAGAGAACCGGCGGCGCAATTCGCCGAGAAGCTAGTGGGCTTGGCATGGCTCCGGTAGGGAAGGAGGCGCAGGCGCCGACGGGGCGCAGAGGAGGAAGAAGATGCGGCGATGGAACTGAGACAGGCGAAGCATAGGCGCTGGTGTAACCTCTGAGGCAGCATAGGGGAAGGCCCGAACTGGGTGTTCGCTCTGTGTGGATGAACTGCCACGCTGAGTTGTCGTGAGAGAAATAATCCAAAACTTGTCAGTTTGAACATAAAGACATCTATTTTTGTTCTTCACATTATGCACTGATTAATTTAGATAAGCAAACCAATATGTGGTTGAATGGTTAAGAGGGTGGTGGTACCCAGCCCACCAGAGTTTAAACCCGGGTTTGACACATGTGTGTCGCATTTAGTCGAAATATTCTTTCAGTGTGAGGCGGCGTTCCCGTCGACAACGAGACGCCTCTGGTGACTTCGTCATTTCTCAAGACCCGTCGGTTCAGTCTCTCGGAGATGATTATAGGGGTAGGATGTGCGTGTGCGTTTATGGGGGTGAATGTATGCGCATATATAGACGCTTGCGTTTGTACTGTGTTTCTTAAAAAAAAAATTGGAGAGATAAAATCTGAATAGATACCTGCTGAGTGGAAACTTTTTGTTCCGCCGAGAATTTTCTTTGGAGGCTAGCTCAAAACAAACCGATGACAAGGGACAATTTAAAGAGAAAGAAAATTGCATAATGCTGAAACTGAATCTGTTCAGCATCTTATTTTTTTTATTGCATTTTAGCTAAACATATTTGGAAAGAGCTTGCTTCTCATTTCAATTTGAACATTGGACATGATTATATCTCTATTGCATTTCAATTGGGTAGGGATGGAAACAAAAAACAGAGAGAGGCGATCAGGGAGGCGACGCGTGTGGCGTCAAGGGCGAAATGGGAGGCCGCGCGGTGGTGGCCACGTTCTCCCCGCTTCCATCCTCGCTGTCGGCGCATCGTCTCCGCCTCTCCGGCAGGGGCAACTTGTACTTTGTTGGGATTTGTCGCGGGTCATCCTCCTCGACAAGAATGAAGTGGTTCTGGACTAGATTAACTGGCGGGAGAGGGTTCCGTCAGGAGTGGCGACGTGATCACCTTGAGATCGTTCGCGGCGGAGCTTGGTGAACGGGTTGTTCCTACCGGCGGTGAGTCCTCATTACCTGGTTCTCCGTTAACGTTTAGATGGGATGCGGAGTTTGCACCTCGGGATGGATCTGATCGACCGTGTCCGGGTGGTGTGCTGCTGCGATGCGAGGAGAATCGCTTGGTCCTGATCGACAAGGAGGGGGTCGCGGTGGATGTTCGTCAGGTGGGATCAGAGGAGGAAATAGAAATAGGATCGGTGGTTGAATTCCCTTGTTTTTCGACGGTGGTCTAATTTCGTTGGTTCTCTTAGCGTGAGCAGGTGAGATTGGCGTGGTCTCCTCCGCAGACACGGCGGCCACTCGGACCTAAAGCGCTTTTCAACATGGAAACTAAGCCGGACCCGCCCGTCGGTGAGAGGTCAACGGCCACGTCACCAGGTGGGCCGCCATTGATGCGGAAAGAGAGTGTTGATGAAAAGAAAATGGTGCAGGGGTCTTTCGCAAAAAGGACGGGGGGATAACTACCCGTGCACCCACCCCCACCACTCATTGGTCACAGTCGAGGTTTAGCCACATCTGGGATGGGATCCACGCGGCCGGGAAACTAGGGTTGTATTCATCACAGGTCAAATCCCGCCGGCGATCCTCAAAGTTGTAGCGCCTACTCTGGAAGGGCACGACCAGAGGAGACCACTGTTCCTTTGCAGCGGTGGCCAGATCTGGTTCGGGATCTACCATGTCCTATCAGTTTAATCGCGGCGGTGGACGGGGTGGATCTGGTCGCCAGCCGGTGCGCCCCAACTTCCCTTCACGAAGGCCAGTGGTTGGCTACACAGTTGGCGCCATCGAGCATCCTAGAGCGGTGCACGCCCCCAGAGCAGAGCCGCGGGATCTCGAAGACTCCAATCTTCGCGGGCGAGAACCTAAGCGTAGAGATCCACTTCCGTGGAGGTAATAACAATCGTCTTGGCGCCATTGTCCCCGCGAGTGTGCATCTGTTGATGGGGGAAGGAAAGGAGGGATGAACCGCGACAGGCTAGCGCGTCGATCTAATATGTGGGATGCTGATTCGGACAGCTCGGCTAATGAGCGTGTCTATCCAGTCCAAGTCCAGGTAAACCCTAGAAGGAAAAATACTCCTAGTTTTTCTTCTATTGTTGCGTCCAGTGTCAACCTGAGAGATCCATAGCAGATGGGAGAGCGTGATAGGACCAATTTAGAACATGAAATCTGTGATGGGGAGCGTGAAAACGTGCGCTCTATCCAATTTACAGAGAATCACAACCAGGTTGTGGATATTAAGTATCTCTGTAGGCTATGCGGAGCTAATCATGATGTGAATCTTGTTATCTCTGAGCCCAAACCTTGGGAGCTGGCAGCCCCCTTTGTGGGTGCAGCAGTACCCAATGGTGGTTTCTTCGTGATTCCAGACATTAGGAATCCTACTCCCACCAAAGAAATTTACCAGGCGGTTGTGGAAGTGGTGTAAGGCAATGTTTCTGCTAGGCAAATTGCATAGGAGTTTACGCAGTGGTCTATAAAAGGTGTTCTTGGAGGTGGTATGCTAAGCAAATGTATGCAAACAAGTATCTGATGTGCTTCCCTGGTTCTAGATATATTGATGCATGGATTCACTTTGGGAGGATCAATATGAGATTTATCCCCTATATTGTGTTACAGGTTGATAATTGGTTCCCTGGATATGGATCCATAGCTGAACTTGACATGTCCTGGTTCCAGGTGCATGGAATCCCTCTGGAAAAAAGGAACTGCCCAACTGCCTCCTATGTAGGTAGTCTTGTGGGCAGGACCCTATCAGTTGGCAGGCACAACATGAATAGTGTGGACTACGTCTGTATCCTTATTGGGAATATGGATGTCTCACTTGTTCCTCCTATAGTGCCCAATGTCAACATTGGTGGGGCTTCCTATGATTTGGAGTTTACTAGATAGATTGTGAGAGGGAAGGTGGATAGGAGAAAGCTCAATCTCGTGTTGAACAATCTGGGTAGAACATGCTAGATAATGGGGGAGGGAGTTTCTCTCACACTCCGAAGAAGCAGAATACTGATCAACGCAATGCTACTATTATTGATAGACCTGGTACTCGCAGTACAATACAAGGGGGATTTATGTGTGATGCAAGGACTTATCTGAATTCTGATGTTGGGAAGCACCTAGGGGGAAATCTCAAGAGGATGGTGGTGGTAATAAAGGAAAAAAGAAAAGCTACAGAATCTGAGGAGAAGAATGATGACAGTGATGATGATGAGTTTGGGAACAACATTCATAGGTTTGGGTATAGACCTGTAGTGGTTCCCTTTGTGAACCAAGATGGTGTGGGACCCTCTAGTAACTACTACTAGGAGGATAATGCTTATTAGTGGGCAACAAAATATAGTTACCACTAGCAAAGCGTTGTTCGCCAGCGGTAACCCGCTACGTCCACTTTACATCACTATTTTATATCGTTATTTTCTGTTATTCATTGATATATTTTATGTTATGATACATTACTTATGTTATTTCATCTTATTTTTGCATGTTTAATAATTATGGGAGAAGAAACACCTGAACTAGAAACTTGATGGAAAAAGCACCGTAGAGACACCCTATTTCAGAAGATCATAAGAAGAGGGGGGATACCGGAGGAGTCTTAGAAGTTCCGAGGAGGAAGTGAGCCAGAAGGGCACTTGGAGGGGGCCGCCTGGGGCCCACACCACCAGGCGGCGCCCCCTGGCCGCACCTGGGGGTGGTATGGCGCCCTAGCCCACTCATGGGCGCCCCCTTTCACGTACTTGACCCCGAGGGAACCCTAAGCCCCAGAACATCATCGAAGAATTAGTCCACCGTCGCCGCAGGGCGGAAAAACACTAGAGAGAGAAAAGCTCTCTCGCGGGGAGAAATCTGCCGGGGAAATTCCTCCCCGGAGAGGGGAAATTGCCGCCATCGTCACCGTCATCACTCCGGGCTTCATCGAGATCATCATCATCATCATCCTCAACACTAGCACCATCACCGTCACCATCCACCTTCATCCCGCTGTAACAATTAGGGGGTCCTTATCGTTGTTCTTCATTAGATCTCTCTCCCGGTGTGGATTACTTGTTGGTAGTTGATGCTTGTGAGAGTTATCGGTGTTTACACTTTATGATCATATTGTTATCATCCATTATATCACCTCTGGTTATGATCCATATGATGTCTCGTGAGTAGTTTGTTTAGTTCTTGAGGACATGGGAGAAGTCATGATGTTATTAGTGAAGTTATGTTGAAGTAATATCTCTTGGTTCGGTATTTAAGTTGTGGTGCTATTCTTCTAGTGGTGTCATGTGAACGTCGACTGCATGAAAATTCACCTTTATGGGCCTAGGAGGATGAATTGTGTATTTGTCTACTAATTGTGGGGTTTACGGAGTGACAGAAACCTAAACCCCCGTTAGAAAACCAATGCAATAGGGAGTGTTGGGTCCCGGAGTTTTAAGGATGTGGTTAGATTTATCTTAATTACTTTCTTGTATTTGTGGATGCTTGCGAGGGGTATAATCACAAGTATGTATTATTCCTAGTGTGGCGGTGCATTAGCATAGGTTCACCCACACAACACTTAACGAACCAATAAATATTAATCAACTATATGAAGCGAAAGCACTTGACGAAATTCCCATGTGTCCTCGAGAACGTTTGGTAATCATGAGTAGAACAATCGGCTTGTCCTTTGCTCTCAAAAGGACCAGGCCACTCGCTGCAATATTATTTACTGTTATTTATTTACGCGCACTTTATTTATCTGCTATATCAAAAACCTCCAAAAACCCGTTTGCTAGTGTTTACAGTGAAATCTCTATCCAACCTGCTTGTCAACACCTTCTGCTGCTCGTTGGGTTCGACACTCTTATTTATCAAAAGTACTACGATACACCCCATATACTTGTGGGTCATCAAGACTATTTTCTGGCGCCGTTGCCGGGGAGTGAAGCGCTATTGGTAAGTGGAATTGGTAAGAGAAACTTTTACTGTAAGTGTTGTTTTTATTTCTGTCTGCTGTTTTATTTCATTATGGAGAATACTTTTGATTCTCTGTTTAGAGGTACTACTACTATCACTGCTAGGGTAGTAAGTGACATGTCATATGCTGAATTAGATCCTTATAAAATACCTATGAAAATTGTTGGACGTGTTATGGGTAACTGCTATTATGGTGATGGAACTGTCCATCCCGGTGATCATTTGCTCTTTATACATGAATTGTGCGAGTTATTCAGATGTGCATGTATTACTATGGATCAAGTTAAAAGGAAATTATTCTCTTTATCGCTGAAAGATAGAGCCGATGAATGGTTCAAATTACTGAAGAATAGTGAATCCATTGGATGGGAGGAAATTGTTTCTATCTTTTATTCTAAATTCTATCCTCCTAGTGAGATTCATAAATATGATGGAGAGAGTATTGCCCAAGCTTGGGGGAGAATGAAGTTATTAATGCTCAAATGTCCCGTTCATGAGCTCTTGTGTAATGTTGTTATCAATAACTTTTATACAAGGATTTCTCTTCATGTCAAAGATTTATTGGATGCTTCTTGTTCTGGATCATTCCACACGTATGAAGGAAGAAGCTAAATGGGATCTTCTTGATTGTATTCAAGAAAACACTGAAGGATGGGAGAATGAAAAAGGTAGAAAGTCATATATAAATTATGATTATGAATGCGTTAAATCTTTTATGGGAACAGATGATTTATATAATGTTAGTGTTGTTTGTGGTCTTGATTCTCAAATCTTTGCAAACTATCTTAAATCTTTTGCCTCCTAGCTTGATATTCCTAAAAAAGATTATCACAAATATCATGCACCTTATAAACATATTGTTCCAGCTAGTAATATATGAGTGCATGTTGTTAATCCTGCTGTTCCTGAGCCTTATATTGAAGAAATGCCTTTCCCTACTAAAGTGAAAGAACACTCTGTTGTAGCTAGTGTGGTTAATAAGAGCATTAAGAAATCTATTGAACCTGATAAACAAATAACTGTTGAACTTGCTGTAGCAATAGTGAAAGATCTTGTTTGTGGAAATGTAGAGGATGAACACATTATCTTTTGTGAGGATGCTTCTAATATTGTTTCTCATCCTCATAGACCTAAGAAAACTAGTGTTATGTGCTTTTTGTTAAGATTGGTGATCATTGCTATTATGGTTTATGTGACATTGGTGCAAGTTCTAGTGCTATTCCTTGTGATCTTTATAAAGAAATTATGCATGAAATTGGTTCTTGTGAGCTTGAAGACATTGATGTGGATATTCAACTTGCTAATAGAGAAACTATCTTTCCGATTGGTATTGTTAGAGATGTGGAAGTTTTATGTGGTATGCTGATTATGCTAACTTTATTGTTTCCAAGTATTTGCCTCCAACATTTAGAGCTCAGCAAAGAATAAAATTCTTCTATGATTTGAGGCATTATTTTTGGGATGACCCACACTTATATAAAGAAGGGGTAGATGGTATTATGAGAAGATGAGTTCCAGATCATGAACAACGAGAAATATTGAAAAAAGTGTCATGGTAGTGCTTATGGAGGACACCACGCTGGAGATAGAACCGCACAAAAGGTTCTACAATCAGGTTTCTATTGGCCTACTCTCTTTAAAGATGCACGTAAATTTAATTTGTCTTGTGATGAATGTCAAAGAGTCGGTAATATTTATAGCCGTAATGAAATGCCTATGAGTTATTCTTTTGCTATTAAACCTTTTGATTGTTGGGGATTTGACTTTATGGGTCCTTTTCCTCCTTCAAATGGCTATACACATATTCTTCTTGTTGTTGATTATGTTACTAAATGGGTAGAAGCTATACCTACTAAAAGTGTTGATGGAGAAACCTCGTTAAAAATGCTTAAAGATGTTATTTTCCCTAGGTTTGGTGTGGCTAGATATCTTATGACTGATGGAGGTTCTCACTTTATTCATGGTGGTTTTAGAAAAACCCTTGCTAAATATGATGTTAATCATAGAATTGCCTCAGCTTATCATCCTCAAACTAGTGGGCAAGTAGAATTATCAAATAGAGAAATTAAATCTATCGTGCAAAAGACTGTTAATAAATCTAGGAAGAATTGGTCTGACAAGTTGAATGATGCTTTATGGGCTTATAGAACTGCTTATAAAAATCCTATGGGTATGTCCCCTTATAAAATGGTTTATGGAAAAGCTTGTCACTTGCCTTTAGAATTAGAGCACAAATCTTATTGGGAAGTGAAAGAACTAAATAAAGATTTTAAACTTGCTGGTGAGAAAAGAATGCTTGATTTGAATCATTTAGATGAATGGAGATGTGAAGCTTATGAAAATGCTAAACTCTTTAAAGAGAAAGTTAAACAATGTCATGATAAAAGGATCCTTAAAAGAGAGTTTCATGTTGGTGAGAAATTTCTATTGTGTCGGTCTTGTCTCAGATTTTTTGCAGGAAAATTACTCTCCATATGGGAAGGACCTTATATTATTGAAGAAGTGTATCGCTCGGGTGCAATTAAAATTGCTTCCCTCAAAGATAACACTACAAAAGTGGTAAATGGGCAAAGACTCAAACATTATATTTCTGGCGATTCTTATGATGAAGATGTTAATCTTATTCAAGTAATGACTCCGGAAAAGTTCATTAGAGAGAAGATTCCAGAATCCGTAGAGTCCGTTTTCGAATAGGTAACGGTTAATGTTAAGAAAAAGTTCGTGGAATACCTTTTAAGTTATCAATTATTGGTTTTTGGAAAATATGAAAAATACCGAGCCGGTGAAGAGTTGGAGAAGGTGCCCGGGGGCACCATACCATGCCTGGGAGCGGGCTCACCCTGGCTATGGTTTGGGCACCTCGTAGC
The DNA here is from genome assembly GCA_028641055.1 of Alopecurus myosuroides. Lineage (NCBI taxonomy): Eukaryota > Viridiplantae > Streptophyta > Magnoliopsida > Poales > Poaceae > Alopecurus > Alopecurus myosuroides. The sequence continues at coordinate 468,627,084 of CM054059.1, forward strand.
CCCTCTCCGACTCGTTTTCGACCTGGACTTTCCTTTTATTACGTATATTTTTGCTATATAACCATACGGATCCCCCGACGTCCGTATATCGTTTTCTCGTCGTGCTTCTGTTTTGACCTATTTCTATCAGAAGTTGTTTTCAGTTTTAGAAGCACCATGGTCTCCGCCAACAACAACAAAGGGAAGGGACTGAAGGAAGATGATCTCCAAGACCGGAATCCGAAGGAGGAGATTGATAGTGGAGCTGAAGGAGATGTAGAAGAAGACTCACGAGTGCATCCACGCGTCACCATCGCAAGCATTGGAGTGGTTGCAAAACCTTTCAAGCAAACGACGAGGATGAGCACTGGAGGGAAGGCCCCACGTCACTGTTTAGCTTCAAGGACACCAGTCCCAGTTGAAGGAAGCTCTCGGCCCAAGGAAGTGTGGAAGAAAAATCTTGATGGCTGGGATTCACCGTCTGACAAGCACGCGAACTGTATTGATCACAATACGGATATGATGCGTATGCTTATGTTTGCAATGGAAGATTTGAAGAAATTAATTGATAAGCTCATTGAGAAGGATTCACCACCACCACTAAAGAATTGATTCGTCATCGGTATTGGCATCCCCTTGTCTTGTTCCAAGCTTGGGGGAGTGTCGCGGTATCACATCTCTATATTTCACCCTTTTTACCTTTAAGTAGATTCATATCATGAGTAGAGAAAATATCATATAGTATGGTTTGCAGTGTGGAAGTATCACTCTTTAGTTGGTTATCGTTGTATCCTTTGGTTTGAGTTGCCATAACGAAATATTAATGAGAAATTTCATCATCTTCTACACTTTATTTTAGCTTGCAATTTCTGTTATTTGGTTGATCTTGTTATTAGTATTGGTATCAATATTGGAGATTCAAGTTAATCTAGTTGGTTTTGGCAAACTTAGCATTGGTCAGTAGCAACAATACTTTGAGACTTAAGTAGAAAAGAGGTAGTTTCATGTAGATATATTGTTCCATGATCTTTCTTTCTTGTTAGCCCATAAGCTTTGTATTCTCAAGTAAGATTGTTTGTACTTCTCAAGGAAGATTGCATGATTAGTTTTATCATATATATGGCTGTTTGTTTTCCCTAGATTCTTATGCTTGCTACCCAACCTTGATAGCCCAAACACCTGTACTGAGAGGGAATGCTTCTCGTGCATCCAAACCTTGAGCCAAAACCATGCCATTTGTGTCCACCATACCTACCTATATGTGGTATTTAACCACCACTCCAAGTAAATTGCTTGTGTGCTACCTTTAAAACCTTCAAAATTATTCCTATTTTGTGTTACTGTTCTAGCTCATGAGGACGCAAATAGAGAATCTTTATCCCACTTGTTGATTGGACTTCACACACCTGGACTAGTGGCTTCATCCGCTTATCCAAATGCTAGAAGAGATGGCAGCGGGGTGCCCGGCCCCAAATAATAATACAAATTCTCTTCACTATTTTTGCATCTGATTTATCAGTCAAAGCATAATTGTGTAAACAAAAGAGAAAGAGGGATGACCTTCTACACCAGTTGCGTCCTTCAATGGGAGCCGCTCTTGCGAAGTCTAGTTAGCTTGTGACGTACTGTATTTTCTGTTTTCCATTCGTTGACATAGACATACACACCTCTCTAAAAATTAGACACTCCTCCATAGTATGTGATTGTTGGCAGGCACCCGAGGATTCGGTTAGCCATGGTTTGTGTAACAAAGGTTGGGAGGAGTGTCAACCATTTTATACCTCTGTATTAAAAAATAAAATCTCTAGCACATGAGTTATTATCTGCTTCCCTCTGCGAAGGGCCTATCTTTTAATTTTATGTTGAGTCGGTAAACCTATTTCTTTTCTGTCTTAAGCAAGCATTTGAGTTGTTGTGACTCATCCATCTATTTGTTCCTTATTCTTCCTTGTTTAGTACAAATGTTTTATCTGTTCGAATACCACTTTGAAAGTTACCAATGATTGCAAAGAAATTGTTATGATTGAGCATGTTAAACTTTGTTAATTGTTTCCTCTAATATAAAGAATCTGATTGAAAGATAAGTACATTGTTAATTGTTCTCTGACCAAGAACGAAGTTTGCCTTCACCAATTTTGATATCCTTTTTGCACCTTTATTGTGACTCCGTTTACTTGTTTCAAGTTAAATTATATGAGAAGGAGTTACTTGCTAGAATTACTAGTGTATTGATAGATGTGATTCTTCTTGTCCGTATTTTATTTATCGACACCTCACTTCATAAACCTGTGGTCATGTTTACTGAGTTCAGTTTCGCTTGCGGACAAGCAAGGTCTAAGCTTGGGGGGAGTTGATACGTACATTTTGCATCACTATTTTATATCATTATTTTCTGTTATTTATCGATATATTTCATGTTATGATACATTACTTATGTTATTATTTCATCTTATTTTGCATGTTTAATAATTATGGGAGAAGAAACACCGGAACCAGAAATCTAATGGAAAAAGCACCATCGAGATACCCTATTTCAGAAGATCAGAAGAAGAGGGGGGATACCGAAGGAGTCTTAGAAGTTCCGAGGAGGAAGTGAGCCAGAAGGGCACCCGAAGGGGAGCACCTGGGGCCCACACCACCAGGCGGCGCACCCCCTGGCCGCGTCTGGGGGTGGTCTGCCCCCCCTGGCCCACTCCTTGGCGCCCCATTTCGCGTACTTGACCCCGAGGGAACCCTAATACCTATAACATCATCGAAGAATTATTCCGCCGCCGCCTCGGGGCGGAAAACACCAGAGAGAGAAAAGCTCTCCGGCAGGGAGAAATCTGCCGGGGAAATTCCTCCCCGGGGAAGGGAAATCGTTGCCATCGTCATCACTCCGGGCTTCATCGAGATCATCATCATCATCATCCTCATCACCAGCACCATCACCGCCACCGTCTACCTTCATCCCGCTGTAACGAATAGGGGTCTTTATCGTTGTTCTTCATTAGATCTCTCTCCCGGTGTGGATTACTTGTTAGTAGTTGATGCTTGTGATATTTATCGGTGTTTACACTTTATGACCAGATTGTTATCATCCATTATATCACCTCTGATTATGATCCATATGATGTCACGTGAGTAGTTCGTTTAGTTCTTGAGGACATGGGAGAAGTCATGATGTTAGTAGTGAAGTTATGTTGAAGTAATATCTCTAAGTTTGGTATTTAAGTTGTGGTGCTATTCTTCTAGTGTTGTCATGTGAACGTCGACTACATGACACTTCACCTTTATGGGCCTAGGAGGATGCATTGTGTATTTGGCTACTAATTGTGGGGTTTCCGGAGTGACAGAAACCTAAACCCCCGTTAGGAAACCAATGCACGAGGGAGTGTTGGGTCCCGGAGTTTTAAGGTTGTGGTTAGATTTATCTTAATTACTTTCTTGTATTTGCGGATGCTTGGGAGGGGTATGATCACAAGTATGTATTAGTCCTAGTTGGGCGGTGCATTAGCATAGGTTCACCCACACAACACGTAACGAACCAATAAATATTAATCAACTATATGAAGCGAAAGCACTTGACGAAATTCCCATGTGTCCTCGAGAACGTTTGGTAATCATAAGTAGAACAACCAGCTTGTCCTTTGCTCTCAAAAGGATTGGGCCACTCGCTGCAATATTATTTACTGTTATTTATTTACTCGCACTTTATTTATCTGCTATATCAAAAACCTCCAAAAACCCGTTTGCTAGTGTTTCCAGTGAAATCTCTATCCAACCTGCTTGTCAACACCTTCTGCTCCTCGTTGAGTTCGACACTCTTATTTATCGAAAGTACTACGATACACCCCCTATACTTGTGGGTCATCATGCCCCCGTTCGCCAGCACAACGTTCGCCAGCGGTAAGTTTGCCAGCGTTATATTATCACATTTTTTTTTGGTATTTTTGTATGTATAGCGGTGTATTTTCGTATTTCAGTTGTATATATACATGTGCGCATATATCAGATATATTGATCAATACACAATTTTCAGAAGTAACACATAGAAAAGCACTCCAAATTTTTTATTCACATATGCATGCATATGCATTACAACCCGGGATCATAGACACGAGAGTGATCACCAAAATAATTTTCATACATATAAATGCATGCATGAATACACATCTCGATCACATGTTTAGTTCACGGGTTTTCGAACCAAAAATAGTCAACTAAATCGAACAATCACATGCATACAAAAATAGAATCGCAGAATGTCGATGATTAGGAAGAAAGGTGATGGTCTTCCTAGTTAGCTTCCGCCTCCGCTTTGCGATCTTTTACTAGGTAGATCTTGTCATCTCCACTTCTTCATCTCTCTGTAGACCAAGATAAAAGTATTAGATAAAGAAAACACAAGTTCTTAGGAGCACAATTCATGCTGAATAGAATATACAACATCGATCATTTCTTGGTCGTCTTCTTCTTCTTCGGCATCAGCGGGAACGGGAGAACACCTTCTAATGAGTTGAATGGCCTCTCGTCACCCTGGTTTAGTACAATTTCTATCAGCTCACCATTAGGTGGTGGGCCACACGATCTGTAGTAGAAGCACCCGACTGAACTTACAACATCCCTATAGATGATTCTCGCGATCATGTCCTGGATGTGACTGAAGTTTGTTTTGATTTCAGCATCGTACAATACGCGATGTCGTGACACCATCTGTCGAGAGCAGATGAAAATTGTAGATTTTGCTATTCTTTCACGTACTCCAACATGTGTTGGATGAGGTACCACACCTCCATCTTACTGCCTGGCGCCTGCTTGGAGCAGGGGGAACTCTGTCTTGTGTCTGAATGCATGCTTGCCTAGAAATTTGTGTGGTTTGTCCATTAAGCCTTCATTCAAGACGTAGTTATTCATAGCATCATCGAGGACAGACTTGATGAGGGTGTAGTTTTTTGGGCTTCTAAGTACTCCCGGAGTCGAGATACAAGGCAAACGAATCTCTCGAGAATAGAATGATGAGGGTGTCGTATTTGTTTCTGCACAAAACTGTTGAAAGAGTCCATATATAATCCTCAAAAACTAAGTACTACTGTACATTGATGGTGCAAGTCTTGCACTCGTTGGGAAACCCCAAGAGGAAGGTATGATGATCACAGCAACAGTTTTCTCTCAGAAAGAAACCAAGGTTTAATCGACTAGTAGGAGGAAGGAGTACCTTCAGAAGGTTGAAGCAGCTGAGATGGCAGGGCGCACTACCGATTCAGAAGCAACATGGAAACTACACAACACAATCAAATCACTTTGCCCCAACGAACCAGTGAGGTTCTCAATCTCACCAGTTTTGCTGAACACAAAGAGGTTAAATGTATGGTGTGGAAAACAGTATGAAAATAGTAGCAGCAGTATGAAAGCAGTATGAAGGCAGTAGGTGTTTATCAGTATGAGGAAAAAGGACCGGGGTCCACAGTTCACTAGTGGTGTCTCTCCGTGAAAGATAAATAACATGTGTGGTGAACAAATTATAGCTAGGAAATTGACAGAAATGAAGGCTGCACCGTAGTGCATATGCAAGACATAAAGATTACTATGTGATTCATGCGGGCATTACAACAAGATACATACACCATTATCCAACTTCATCTATGACTAATAATCCACCCTACGAATATCATCCGAACAAACTTTGGGTATTAAGTTGCAAGCAACAGATAATTGCAGTAAACAAAGTGTGTAATGTAAACAATAACATCATCATTAGACAAAGCATTGTTGTTTTCTCCCTAATGGCAACAGCACATCCTCCATCCATCACGTTTCTGTCACTCAAGCACAGATGCGAAGGAGGCATGAACCCACTATTGAGCATAAATACTCCCTCTTGGAGTTACTAGAATCTACTTGGCCAAAGCATCTACTAATAACGGAGAGCATGCAAGATCATAAACAACATATGCATGAAGATAACATGATAGATCGATAATCAGAAGACATAGAATTCAACATTCATCAGATCCCAGCAAACACAACATGTAGCATTACATAAAGATGATCTTGATCATGTTAGGCAGCTCACAAGATCTAAACATGAGGTACAAAGTGGAGAGAACAACCATCTAGCTACTGCTATGGACCCGTAGTCCAGGGATGAACTACTCACGCATCACTTCGGAGGAGGGCATGGTGGTGTAGACCCCTCCGGTGATGATTTCCCCCTCCGGCAGGGTGCCGGGGAGAGCTCCAGAACCCTCCCGATCTCGGGATGACGGTGACGGTGGCCTCGGGTGTTTTTTGGGGAAAGTGGGATCCTTATAGGGTTTACGCCTCAGGGGAATAAATAGGCGAAAGGGCAGAGGCGGTGAAGCCCTGGGGGCCCCACACCACCCGCTGGCGCGACCAAGGGGGACCGCGCCACCCTATGGTGTGGGCCCCCTGAGGGGCCCCTCCGGGTCTCTTCGGGACTCCGTGGAACCTCCGGGATTTCTAAGACTTTCAGGCTTCGAATTTTCGAATTCCGAGAATATTTCTAGAACAACTTTTTTGAAACTAAAAAACAGCAGAAAACAGGGAACTGGCTCTGTGGCATCTTGTCAATAGGTTAGTCCGGAAAATCGATAAAAATAACATAAAGTGTATAGCAAACATGTGGGAAATAACATGGAAACAACATGGAACATCAGAAATTAGGGATACGTTTATGACGTATCATACATGCGCAAAACACAAAGCACCTCCACGAGGAATTGGCAGGAGGCCTCTCGAAGGACCATCCTCAGACACGCATCTCTCGTCGCTAAGTCATGTGGCGCCGCAACCAAAAAGCTAGGTCTCATGCCCTTTTCATCCCATTTATCTCGCAAAGAGGCCTTTCCGAAGATACTGGAAAGCCTCCGTGGGCGCACAGAGAAGAACAATTGCAATTCAATAGCAAAGGAAAAACATGATTCAAAGTTCGAATATTTCATTCGCGAGACACATCTCAGCACACAAACATGTTTCCAGGGTCCATTACAGGGATAAAAAAGGGCACAAAAGTTTGGAAAGAGCTATTCCCTCTCCGGGCCTATACAAGAGGAAGGTATGGTGGCAGGCCCTGGGGGCCTGTCTCACCATAGCTACGAGATATGGCCGGCAAATAAGAAGTCCAAGGCCTCATATGAGAGGAGAAAGCAACTGGCCAAGCTGGCCAGGTTTTCCCCTCTGGATGAAGGCACTCATGCGCTATCCCGAGTCAGACTCGCGGTCCTCCACCTTGACGCCTGGGGAGCTTTCCTCGTGTTCATTCTCGCATGCGGACGCGCCACCCTTGTCGTTGTTGTCGTTTCTTCTCTCGCTCTCGACGCAGCACTCCTCGTGTTTGTCGTGGCGCCTGAAGCATTCACGAAGAGCTTGTCCACCCCGTCAAAGAGGAAGTGGAGGACTTTCCTCTCGTAAAGCCTCTGGGAGCGGGCGAAGGTTTTCCATCCATGCGCCAACACCAAGCAGCCACCAGGGCAGAACTCGATGGCCGCCCACCAGGGGACGTTGATGCACCCCGACCATCTAGAGCCAAAGACTCATGGGCGGGTTGCGGTCAATTGTCCTTGCAAAGGAGGCCGGAAGCCACAGTCGGTTGCGAAGCCGGCCACACAGTCCCACGAGGAACTCGTGCGCCAGCTCGCGTGTATCCTCTGTCCAGCAGGGAGGAGAGTTGGACACTATGCCACGGGCATGGGAAGCATGGGCATCGTGGCCTCGGCGTCCTCAGGTGCTTGTTCTTCCATGGGCCCCAGATCCCTCTAGCGCCTCGGCAGCCGCCAGCACCATTCAGGCGTTGCGCCTTGGAGCCGCGGTCGGGTCCATCGCGGAACCACGGCCTTGTTGCCCATGAGTCATGCACGCTCTGCTTTCTTCCTAAGAGAAGGTAGGGAAGGAGGAAGGACGAGCGTGGGGCTTGAGTCCAAGAGGATACGATGAGTCCCTTGTTTATGCCCGGGTCCAGAACACTACCACGTCAGTCCATTTTCTCGATGGCTCAAGTATCAAGGAAGAGGAGTGATACGTCTCAAATGTATCTACAATTTTCGATGCTCCATGCTTGTTTTCTATCCAATACATGTATGTTCTCACATTTTTTCCTTCGTTTTCCGGACCTTTTCATGGACTAACCTATTGACAAAATGCCACAGCGCCAGTTCTTATTTTATGTTATTTTTTGTTTCAGAAAAAAATTATGGAAATATTCTCGGAATTTGACGGAACAAATACCCAGGACCTTAGAAATTTGTCACGTACACGAAGTCCGGAGGAGACCCAGAGAGGGGCTCCGAGGCAGCCACACCACCTGGTGGCGCCCCCCTCTAGCCGCGCCGCCATATGGTGTGGGACCCTCGGGTGCCCACTGACATCGCCCTTTCGCCTATATAATTCCCCCGATGCATAACTAAAACGGGGAGGCGGGACCACTCGGCGTCTCCGGGCCGGCAGTGGAGAAGGGATTTCTCCCTGACGAGGCCCAGCAGGACGGTGCAGTTGGGCGGGGATTGGTTGGAGAGCGCGCAGCCGAAGCGTAGGTATGGCGGTGGCGTGTCCGGCAGCGGCGGGAGAGCGATCACCGTAGGAGCCGACAGCGATGAATTGGCCAAGCTCACGAGGGAGCATTCGTTGGTGAGCTCGTCGAGCATAAGCGACCAGTCACCGTCCAGGCCGAGGCATCGTTTCCCTTGCAGCGCCGCCATGTCGACGACGTGTGTGCGCCATCCGTCGAACGGGGCGATGAGCGCGGGCTTGCTGGTCCCGTTGAACTGGACCACCCATGGCTGCTTCTTAGCCATTAACAGATCGAGCAGTCGATCGGTTCTTCCTGTCTTCAATCTCAATCAGCTGATCTGGATCGACCTGGAAGACTATAAGGAAGTCGATGGCGTCGCCCCGTCCGTGTCGGGCTTTGACTCCGAATTTAATGGAGTCCGATCTGGCGAGAAATTAATCCGGCTTGAATCTGTTACGTTTTCTATTATCAAAGCAAAAAACGTATAGGCATTATTAAAAAGAAAAAGTCCAAAACAAATCTTAAACTTGTATAGTAAAGATAAAGCGAACCCGGCCCGAATTCGAATGCCGTAAGTTGGCAATCTAAACTCGTCTCTGTGTCACTGCTTGGGAAAGGCAAGCATTCGGCTTGGCTTTGATATACAGTATGATAACGTGACCCATTAGTTAAGTTTTTGAAAGGAATCGTGCGATCCTCCGGGTGGATGGCCGTTGGATTGGGTCAACCAGGGCCGTCCGATCACGCGCGGAGCACGCCGCCCTCCGCTTCTGCTCCTCGTGTAGCAAAATTGCTGCTCGGCTTTAACTTTCGACATAAATCAAATCGAATAGCGACCGGCGATTGCGGAGGCTACCTGCGTTGCAGAACGTGGCTGTCGAAGAAGCGGCGCGCCCGTGCAGCATCTGCTTGCTACTCCACAACATGGCCGCGCCCCCTAACCTAGAGTTCGTTCGCCGGTCATGTTGATCGGCTGCCCTAGAGTCTTTTTTTTCGTCGGCCACTTGGTCGGCGTTTTTTTTTTGTTTACTGATCATAGACCGGATTTCATCGCCCACCGCCCGTCGTCTACACGCGCCTCTTCTCCGACATTGGCATCGACTTGCACGGGCAGATTCCTCCATACCGGTAATCGCGGCTGACACGTCGGCGCCGTGTCCGCAGCAGCCGGCTCCTCAAGGCCGGCTATCGCGGGCCATCGGCCGGCTTCCGCGCCTACTTCGGTAGTCCGCGGGCCGACTCGCCTGAGTCAACTCCGCAACGAGCGGCTTGTATTCATCAACGGCGCGGCAAGGCCGGACATGTCGTCTGACGTACGCCTTGATGCGCGCTCCAGGCTGCTCTCATCCGTGCGGCATCCATCGCCGGTTCGTCTTCGCCGTCATCGACCAGGACTCCACGACAATGTTGCCATCGACTCCGATATGCGCTTCCTCGTCCACGCCATGGCACAGCGCGCTGTCCGTCTGATCAACTGATCACGCGTTCGTCTTCGCAAAGCACGTCCCCAAGTACGCGCCTACCACCGGTCGAGCTATGTGCTTCCATTGTGCCGCCCCTTGGGCCATATAGCGGCGGCCCTTGGTCCACGTCGTCGGCTGCCAACACGCCTTCCCAGGCGTGTACGTCGCCGGTCGCCCCCCCACATCCGATGCACCGCCTGCAGTTACGCCGCCCTCAAGGTGTAGCGTCGCTGTACGCGACCGTCCTCGCTACCCCCGTGCATTGGCGTCCTTAGCTCCCTCTGCGGCTCTTCCCTCGGCGCGGATCGCCAATGTCCATGCATGGTCTTCGTCATGCCGTCGGGTTTCTCCTCGCCTACTTCGAGATCCGCTGCCGCACTTCACAGGTAACCCTTGTGGCCACACTTGGCCTTCGGAGGTCTCCCGGAGTACGCCTTCATCAGTCTAGGCGTCCAACATGACCACACCAGGCCGCTGCTTGGCTTGGGGACACTCGCCATGTGTCCCCTATTTGATCCTACCGGCTGCTACGCTACGGGGAGCTTGATACGTCATAAATGTATCCTTAATTTCTGATGTTCCATGTTGTTATCATGTTATTTCTTATATGTTTGCTATACACTTTATGTCATTTTTATCGATTTTCAGGACTAACCTATTGATAAGATGCAACAGAGCCAGTTCCATTTTTTCTGTTGTTTTTAGTTTCAGAAAAGTTGTTCTGGAAATATTCGCGGAATTGGAAAATTCGAACCCCGGGAGTCTTATAATTCCCGAAGGTTCCACGGAGTCCCAAAGAGGCCCGTAGGGGGCAAAGGGAGGCCACACCATAGGGCGGCGCGCCCCTGGCCGCGCCTGGGGGTGGTGTGGGCCCCTCGGGCATCCACCGCCATCGCCTTTTCCCCTATATAATCTCCCGATACGTTAAACCTAAATATATCCCACTTTTCCCGAGAAACACCCGAGGCCGCCGTCATCGTCATCCCGAGATCGGGAGGGGTTCTGGAGCTCTCTCCGGCACCGTGTTGGAGGGAAATTTGTCACCGAATGGGTCTACACCACCATGCCCTCCTCTGAAGTGATGCATGCGTAGTTCATCCTTGGACTACGGGTCCATAGTAGTAGCTAGATGGTTGTCTTCTCCACTTTATGCCTCATGCTTAGATCTCGTGAGCTACCCTATATGATATTGATGTAACGCTACATGTTGTGTTTGCTGGGATCTGATGAATATTAAATGTTATGTCTTCTGATTATCAATCTATCATGTTATCTTCATGCATATGTTATTTATGACCATGCATGCTCTCCGTTATTAGTAGATGCTCTAGCCAAGTATATGCTAGTAACTCCAAGAGCGAGCACTTATGCTCGGTAGTGGGTTCATGCCTCCTTCGCATCTATGCTCGAGTGACAGAAACATGACGGATGGAGGATGTGATGTTGCCATTAGGGAGAAAAGTACGATGTTTACTTCGCTTACATTGTTTACATTACACACTTTGCTTACTGCGATTATCTGTTGCTTGCAACTTAATACCCAGCGTTTGTTCGGATGATATTCGGAGGGTGGATTATTAGTCATATATGCAGTTAGATGACGGTATATGTATATTGTTGTAATGCCCGCATGAATCACATAGTAATCTTTATGTATTGCATATGCACTACGGTGCAGCCTTCATTTATGTAAATTGCCCAGCAGTAATTGTTTCACCACACATGTTATTTATCTTTTATGGAGAGACACCACTAGTGAACTATGGACCCCGGTCCATTTTCTCATACTGATAATACACACTATTTTCACACTTCTTCCATTGTTTTCACACTGCTGCTACTGCTTTCATACTGTTCTCATATTGTTTTTCATGCCATACGTTTAACCTCTTTGTGTTCAGCAAAACTGGTGAGATTGACAACCTCACTTCTTCGTTGGGGCAAAGTGATTTAATTGTGTTGTGTAGATTCCAAGTTGCTGCTAAACCGGTAGTGCACCCTGCTGATACGTCTCCAACGTATCTATAATTTCTGATGCTCCATGATAATATTATGCCAATTGCTACATCTTTTGTCCCTCCTTTATAGCATTTTTACACGTTTTCCGGGACTAACCTATTAACAAGATGCCAAGTGTTAGTTCCATGTTTTTTGATGTTTTTTATTTTAGAAAAGTTGTTCTGGAAATATTCTTGGAATTGGACCCCACAAAGCCCGAAGTGCCTATTTTCCCCGGAAGCATCCAGAAGACCGAAGAGGAGTCGAATACGGGCACCAGGGGGCACACCATGGGGTGGCGCCAAGAGGGAGTATTTATGCTTGATAGTGGGTTCATGCCTCCTTGTTGCCTCGCTCGAGTGACAGAAACGTGAAGGGGGAGGATGTGTTGTTGCCATTAGGGAGAAAACAACGGTGAGAGTGTCCGCGTGCATAATCATTGCTTACATTGCACACTTTGTTCAATGCAATTATCTGTTACTTCCAACTTAATACCTAAGGGGGGTCGGATGATAACATGAGGGTGGATTATTAGTCATAGATGCATATGGATTTCGGTCTATGTATTTTGTTGTAATGCACGCACTAAATATTATAGTAGTCATCATGTTATATTGTGCACTACGGTGCAACCTCTATTTGTCTATTGCCGAGTTGTAATTTGTTCACCCAGCATGCTATCTTTTATGGAGAGACACCACTTGTGAAACTATGAAGCCCGGTCCATTTTCCACACTGTTAAACAAACCACAACATTTTTCTACTTTTTTTACTTACTGCAAGCATACACTGGTTTCCACACTATACGTCTAATCTTTGTTTTCACCAAGATCGGTGACATTGACAACTTCACGGTACCGTTGGGGAAAAGTATTTTGGTTGTGTTGTGTGCAGTTTCCACGTTGTTGCTGACACAGGTGAAGCGCCAGCACCACCGTCAGTGGCACCAACCTACCGAAGATTCTCTTTCTCCTACTGGATTGATAACTCTGGTTCTTAACTAAGGCGAAAACTCCTACCGCTGTGCTCATCACACCCTCCTCTTAGGGTTCCCAACAACACATAGCAAGGATTTTTTTGGCGTCGTTCCGGGGGAGAAGGAAGTCTTCTGCCAAGGGGAGTCTCTCACTCTCAACCTCTTTATTGTGTTTATTGTCTTGTTTTTATTTGTGTCTTGTTTTTCTTTTCTATATTAAAAACACAAAAAAAAAATTGGTTTACTTTATAACTGTTATCCATTTGCTTGCTGTTATTTTTGCTTTTGCTGCTCTTAATTTAATATCTAATCATGATTCTACCCAAGTTTACCTTGAAAGACGTACCATTAGGTAGCGGTGATATAATTGGGAAAGATAATATTGGAGAAATTTTTAATTATGTTAGTATGCATGAAGAATTTTAGGATAGATCCTTATCTGAACTTGCTCCAGATTATGAAACCGTTGCAGCATCTCTACTTCGTATGCTATAAGCTAGGTTTGTTAACCTTAATCACATAATACAAAAAATGTTACTCAACCTTGATAGCATTAAGGATAACGAAAAAAGAGAGTTTATCCTAGAAACTTTGTTTAAAGTATTTCGTGACGTTGCTATTGAGGCTGGAAATTTTTTTAATCGATTTGAGATGACAGGCTCATGTGTAGATGCTAATAGCACACCGGGTAAAGCAAACTATAAAAAAAATTAAAATACCAATACCCTTTAAATTGGTGGGAATGCATGAAACTATAGAAAAGAATTTTGATTGGATTGTTCCTGCAAACCCATTTGATGAAAGTAGTGTGCCTAAAAGTGCTGATCAAGGGACGTCAACAACTTCTATATATGAAATACCATTCATCGCTGAGGAGATTTATAAGCTTATTGTTGATGCTTCTTCACTTGAAAATACTTGAGTTGCCCTTTTAGGCCTAGCTGAAAGGCGTTAAAGAAAAGCCCTACTAGGAGACAACCCGTTTTATTTCTCTGTTTTCATTCTGTTTTTCTTTGTTTTCTTTGGTGTGCTTTGCACCTGGTTGTTGTCTATTTCCTTAGCAACACCGCTGTATATTTTATTTTGTGTTTTTTTTTATCCAAGTAAAGTCTCTAGTGGAAAGTTGACACTATATTTCGGATTTCTGCGCAGAAAACAGATTTCGGTTGTCCACTTTTAATTCCATTAAAAATCACAGAAAATTCAAAATGACCTGATATTTTTATGCTTAATCCTGAGTTATATACGCAACTTTTCTTAGTTTACCACTTTGTGATTTGAGGAACATAAGATTTTCAAAAAAATTGATCTCTACTTGCTGTTCTGTTTTGACAGATTTCTGCCAATTATTGCATTTGCATCTTAATCTCTTTCTTTTGGTGTTATTTTTCAGAAAAAAGAGTTTTAATTTTTTTTTGACAGTAGCTAATGTGTTTTTTATTGCTAGTCTTGTGTTGAAAATGAACCATGTAAGTTTATTATTTCGATTGCACTAACGTTGCTAATGAAGATTGTGAGAATTTTGATGTGAAGGAAATTTTCAAGGGTCAAGAGAAAAGGATGATATGATGTGATCAAAAAGAGTAAAAAGTTTAAGCTTGGGGGTGCCCCGGGGGCATATCCCAGCAAATTCCAAGAAGACTCAAGAGTCTAAGATTGGGGATGCCCCCTTCTTCATCAACACATTATCAGGTCACTTCTAGTGAAACTATATTTTTATTCAGTCGCATCTTATGTGCTTTACTTGGACCGTCTTTTATTTTTGTTTTCAGTTTGTTTTTACTTTCATAATAAGCTTGGTTGTACCCCACCATTCTTTTATTGGAGAGTGACACGCTCCGCTTTTTCATGAGAATACGTTGTATTCTTAGTCTCTGTTTGGCTGCTGCATTTATTCAGCTCCTGTTTTACATGCATCTCTTATCAGAGCTGTTAGTTTTAGTAGTGTTATTTGAGTACTCTCATGTTTTTTATGGTGCTTGTTGGGAGAAATAAAACTGCTGCTTGAAGTAGAATTTATAACAGTAGTAGTAGAAGCTTGTATAGACTATGGCTAGAACTTTTTCATGCCATGCTAAATATTATTTTAGTTTTAAAGCCCTGTGGTTATTGAGTAGCATGAATAGCCTCAAATAGCTGAGAGTGTTTAATATGCATTAAAAGATTCATGAGTTTTTCTTGTCATACTAAAGCATTAATATATTGTATTCTCTTTCTAATGATTTATTTGGTTGACTTGGCGCATGCTCACACCATGTTTATGGCTACAAATCAGTCACTAATAGCCTCCATGACTACTTACTTTTTGAACTTGTGATACTTCTTATGTTTTAGTTAATGATGCTTATGTCGCTATGCATGATTATGGCTCTTATGCTCTCTTGATTTGTCGCTCCCAGTCTTTTGCTAGCCTCCACCTGTACTGAGTATGAGCTCTACTCGTGCATCCAAACTCCTTTAAACCAAAGTTTTTCCTATTGCGTACACCATACCTACCTACATGTGGTATTTAACCGCCGCTCCAAAGTAAATTGCTCATGTGTTACCTTTAAAACCTTCAAAATTATTCCTGCTTTTGTTCTTTTTTTCGCTCATGAGGGCGTCAATAGAGAATATTTATCTCGCTTGTTGATTGGATTTCACACCCTGGACTAGTGGCTTCATCCGCTTATCCAAATAATAGAAGAGCTGGCAGCGGGGTGCCAGCCCCAAATTAATACATACAAATTATATTCACTATTTTTGCCCCTGATCATATCAGTCAAAGCATAATTGTGTAAACAAAAGATAAAGAGGGCTGACCTTCTACACCAGTTGCGTACTTCACCATGGGAACCGCTTTTGTGAATCCAGTTGGCTTGTGATGTTCTGTATTGTCTGTTTACCATTCGTTGACACTAGCATACACCCCTCCTAAAATATAGACATTCCTCCACAAATGTCAAACTTTTAATACCTAAAGCTCTAGCACATGAGTGATCCCTGCTTCCCTCTGCGAAGGGCCTTTCTTTTACTTTTATGTTGAGTCTCCATCCTCTACCTTTTTGTACGGTTGAGAGAGCATTTTTGCCATTCTGAGTTCTATGTGCATTTGTCCCATAAACATCAATAATTATTTCATGATGTGATATCATTTGTTCTTAAATTATTTGTTCTAGTCTTCCTCTTGAACTTTGAAAGTGTCCTGGCATTTATATTTTGCCCCAGTCTTAAGGACTATCAAAATATCACTTTTCCATGCTTTCTCTATACCTGAAACAAACGTTTACTTTTCTTTGCATTATTATTCATGATCCTTTATTTGAGTTACTCTTCATGATGCAAAGTAACTGCTATGCTTTATTATTAAATTTTTATTTATCATGCCTGTGTTTAAAGTTTTATGATCTTAGCGTGCATATGCTTTTACATTAGATTGATCAAGTTTATGTTAGTACCATGTCACCTCAGAAATTATTGTTTTATCGTTTACCTACTCGAGGACGAGTAGGAACTAAGATTGGGGATGCTTGATACGTCATAAACGTATCCCTAATTTCTGATGCTCCAAGATGATATTATGCCAATTGCTACATGTTTTCTCCCTTCTTTATGTCATTTTGATCGATTTTCCGGACTAACCTATTGAAAAGATGCCACAGAGCCAGTTCCCTGTTTTCTGCTATTTCTAGTTTCAGATAAGTTGTTCCGGAAATATTCTCGGAATTGGAAAATTTGAAGCCCGGAAGTCCTATTTTCCCCGGAAGCATCTAGAAGACCAAAGAGGAGACGAAGAGGGGCATCAGAGGACCCATTCCATAGGGTGTCGTGGCCCCCCATTGGTCGCGCCAGGGGGTGGTGTGGGGCCCATGTACCTCCACCGCCTCTGCCCTTTCGCCTATTTAATCCCCCCGGATGGAAAACCTAATACCTGATAAAAAATCCCGAAAATGTTCCGCAGCCGCCGTCGTCGTCAACCCTAGATCAGGAGGGTTCTGGAGCTGTTTTTCGGCACCCTGACGGAGAGGAAATCATCGCCGGAGGCTTCTACATTACCATGCCTGCCTCTGGAGTGATGCGTGAGTAGTTCATCCCTGGACTACGGGTCCATAGCTGTAGCTAGCTGGTTGTCTCCTCCTCATATGCCTCCATGTTTAGATCTATATGCTGTGTTTGCTGGGATCCGATGAATATTGACCTTATGCCAAGTTGATTATAGTCTTTATTGCATATGTTATTTGTGATCTTGCATGCTTTATGTTGCTAGTGGTTTCTCTGGCCAAGTAGTTTCTAGTAACTCCAAGAGGGAGTATTTATGCTTGATAGTGGGTTCATGCCTCCTTGTTGCCTTACTCGAGTGACAGAAACGTGAAGGGGGAGGATGTGCAGTTGCCATTAGGGAGAAAAAAGCGGTGAGAGTGCCCGCGTGCATAATCATTTCTTACATTACACACTTTGTTTAATGCAATTATCTGTTGCTTGCAACTTAATAACTAAGGGGGTTCGGATGATAACTTGAGGGTGGATTATTAGTCATAGATGCAGATGGATTTCGGTCTATGTATTTTGTTGTAACGCACGCACTAAATATCATAGTAGTCATCATGTTATATTGTTCACTACGATGCAACCTCTATTTATCAATTGCCCAGCTGTAATTTGTTCACCCAACATGCTACCTTTTATGGAGAGACACCACTAGTAAAACTATGAACCCCGGTCCATTTTCCACACTGTGAAACAAACCACAACATTTTCCTACTTTCTTTACTTACTGCAAGCATACACTGGTTTCCACACTATACGTCTAATCTTTGTTTTCAGCAAGACCGGTGAGATTGACAACCTCACTATACCGTTGGGGCAAAGTATTTTGGTTGTGTTGTGTGAAGGTTCCACGTTGTTGCTAACACCGGTGAAGCGCCAGCACCATCGTCAGTAGCATCAACCTTCCGAAGATACTCTTTTTCCTACTGGATTGATAACCCTGGTTCTTAACTAAGGGGAAAACTCCTACCACTGTGACCATCACACCCTCCTCTTGGGGTTCCCAACAACACATAGCAGTTTCCATCACGCCATCCATAGAAACAAGGATTCCTGGCACCATCAAGGTGTAGCAAGGAATTTTTGTCGCTAACGCAAGCATCACCTGCCACCTCAGCTGCATCAACCTTCAGAGATTGCTTGTCCTCCTACTGGTCAATTCAACCTTGGTTTCTTTTCTAAGGGAAAACTTGTCGTTGCACTCTTCACAACCTTTCTCTTGGGATTACCAACGTTAGCCATCAACAAGTTTTCTGGCGCCGTTGCCGGGGAAGAAGAGAATTTCTACAAGGGGAGTTTCACACTTCCAACATCTTTACTTTGTTTTAGTCTTGCTTAGTTTATTTTATTTTATCTTCTTTGCTTCTGTTTATCAAAAACACACAAAAAATTAGTTCTTATTCTAGTTGTTCTTTTTATTCTCTTTTTAATCTTGCTAAAATGACTACTCGCGAGAACACTAAGTTGTGTGACTTTACTAGCATCAACAACAATGATTTTATTAGCACACCTATTTCTCCACCTACTCCTACTGCTGATTTTTATGAGATAAAGCCTGCAGGTGTATCCCGTTCAGCAGGGACCCCTGCTCCTTCTTACGGAGTCGCCCAACTTCCGCGAGCAGGGGAGACACCACCTTGGACTCTTCGGCTGACAGGGCGTACGGCCAGAATTTCCTCCGTTTCAGGACGGTGAATGGATGAAACTCTGGAACGCCACCCGCGTCGTTTTCTTCAACATAGAACCATCTCCGACGCCACCCTTGTGCCGACTCGACAAATCTCATCTCCAGGTACGAGAAGTCTTTGTTCGCCTGGATCCCGAAGCCACCGGTTGCTTGCGGCTCCCCGATCTTCTCGCCTGGCAGGGGCTTCTCTCGAAAGATTTGCACCTTGAAGATAGCCTTCCAGAGCCCCCAATGCGGGGAAATTCCGAGAAAGCACTTGCGCAGCACGATAAAATACGAGATGTGTTGAATCGCGTTGGGGGAAAAGTCGTGCAGATGTATGCCATAGACATACAACACCCCGACGAGAAACGGATGTAAGGGGAATGACAAACCTCGGGCAACATGCTCCGAGACGCCACGCGCTCGTTAGCGCGCGGATTGGGCACTTCTTCTCCCCTCGCCGGCATGCGGACGCGCTTGGAGTCCTCGGGGGAAGCAGTCCCTCCCTCTGCATCTCGGCGACGCTCTTCTTCGTTGCATTGGACGAGCGCCACTCGCCCGTACTCTTCATTGGGGCCACCATGGAAGCGTTGGACGCGTTTCTTGCCTCCCGCCATTGGAGCTCGACTCGTGCTTGCATAGGAGGTTGGGCGCGCTAGAGGAGGAAGAAGGTGAATGGAGGTTGCGAAGGTGATCTTTTCCCTAAGGCCTATTATTTATACTAGGGCCAAGCCACTGTGAGCCGTTGATCTACGAACGTGGCACTCATCCCCGCCGACACGTGCAGGAGCGGAAACAGGGAGATGGGGGGCAGTTACCCCCGCAAGATCTTTTACGCAAGATTGTGCGTAATTACTGCACGGTCAGCGGATAAATCGGCACGCGACGACTCGTTTGCGGTGAAAAAGCTGACAAGGTGGACCCCACGCGTCCTGACCTACTACCTCACGTCCCATCGGGAGCTGGCGAGTGCGGGATGACGTCATTGCACACATCATGACACGAAATTTCTTTCGTATGAGCATCTTGACACGAAATATCTGTCGTATGAACATCTTGACACGAAATTTCTTTAGTATGAACTTCATGACACTAAATTTCTTTCGTATAGATCAAAAGAAAGAAGATCATCTCGCTCGGAAATCGCATAATGAAAAAAGTGGCACTCGCGATTTTTCAGGAGCAGAATATAGCGCCCGTAGTGCATCCAAAATAAAATCGCTATTACGCGGCTCCCGCAACTCCGCATCATGATGTACCAACACATTATTTTATCCTAGGTCGTTCGGCCGACTAGGCACATCCGGATGCCGTATATTTTAGAATACGAAGGTAAGACACAAGGATCTCTCCTGTGGGCCTAGAATCACACTCAAGCTGCGTCCTCCAGTAATTTTCCGTGTCAACAACACGAAGAAAATCATGGCGGACGCGCCGGTTACCCCTTTAAAGGTTAAGTTCGACTCGATAAGACCTCCACGGCCCAGTCGCAATGATTACATCGCCGAGTTTGATTCGGAGGTCTCGGATTCGTTTAGGCCAGGAATGTGTTGGCCCGAGAAGCAATTAATTGGCCCTGATCTTTCGGGAGAGCCAAGCAACTGAGCCAAACCCTTCTACCAAAAAAACCAATACGGCATATTTGCGGCTCGATGCTCGAGTATATCTCACACGGGGTACACACCCTTTAGTTAAATATCCGACTAATACAGTCAAAGAATCCAGGAACAAGCTTTGAGTGCTTGCTCGACTATTTTCTCAGTCGAACAAACACTCGGGGGCTACTAACGTGGGGATGACTCCAGGACTGTTGAGTGATCCTACCTAGTCTAAAGGCCTAAGACTAAATCCTAACACAAGGCATTACCCCGTAGCTCTAGAAGGCCCAGTCGAGGCCCACCCGCAAGACTTGCGGATCAAGATGGAAAGTCTCCACCGCCTAGAGTTAGGGTTCGTAACCCCCGGGTACGGGTTGAGACCCAGCCACCTATTTAAAGGCTGGGAGAACCACCGGGGGATCCAATATATTTTCCACCACCTTAGCCATAGCTTGAGATCGAAACTATCGGCTTGCGCACCCTCCAGTCCAATCAATCTTTCCATAATATAGATCAGACAAGTAGGAGTAGGGGTATCACCGCTACAAGGGCTCTGAACCTGGGTAAAATCGTCCGCCTATTAGCCGACATAATCCGTCATCGCCTATTCGTTCTCTTAATCGAAACCCTACCAGACCATACGAGGGACTTGTCCACATGACTCATTGACAACCGCCATCATCGTCATCCCGAGATCGGGAGGGTTCTGGAGCTCTCCCCGACACCCTGTGGGGAGGTAAATTCATCACCGGAGGGGTCTACACCACCATGCCCTCCTCCGAAGTGATGCATGAGTAGTTCATCCCTAGACTACGGGTCCATAGTAGTAGCTATATGGTTGTCTTCTCCACTTTATGCCTTATGCTTAGATCTCGTGAGCTGCCCTACATGATCGAGATCATTTTTATGTAATGCTACATGTTGTGTTTGCCGGGATCTGATGAATGTTGAATGTATGTATTTTGATTATCAATCTATCATGTTATGTTCATGCATATTTTATTTATAATCTTGCATGCTCTCCGTTATTAGTAGATGCTCTGGCCAAGTAGATGCTAGTAACACCAAGAGGGAGTATTTATGATCGGTAGTGGGTTCATGCCTCCTTTGCATCTGTGCTCGAGTGACAGGAACGTGACGGATGGAGGATGTGTTGTTGCCATTAGGGAGAAAACAATGATGTTTACTTTGTTTACATTACACACTTTGCTTACTACGATTATCTGTTGCTTACAACTTAATACCCAATGTTTGTTCGGATAATAATCCGGGGGGGGTGGATTATTAGTCATAGATGAAGTTGGATGACAGTCTATGTATCTTGTTGTAATGTCTGCATGAATTACATAGTAATGTTTATGTCTTGCATATGCACTATGGTGCAACCTTCATTTCTGTCAATTGCCCAGCTGTAATTTGTTCACCACACATGTTATTTATCTTTTATGGAGAGACACCACTAGTGAGCTGTGGACCCCTGTCCATTTTCTCATACTGATAATACACATACTTTTTCCACTATTTTCACACTCCTTCCGCTATTTTCACACTGCAGCTACTGCTTTCATATTTTTCTTGTATTGTTTTCTACAGCATACGTTTAACCTCTTTGTGTTCAGCAAAACCGGTGACATTGACAACCTCACTGCTTTGTTGGGGCAATGTGATTTGATTGTGTTGTGTAGGTTCCACGTTGCTGCTGAACCGGTAGTGTATCCTGCCACCTCAGCTGCATCAACCTTTAGAGATTGTTAGTCCTCCTACTGGTCGATTCAACCTTGATTTATTTTCTGAGAGAAAACTTGCCGCTGCACTCTTCTCAACCTTTCTCTTGGGGTTTACCAACGTCGGCCATCAGAGCCCACTCGAAGGCCCATCCGGGTCCAACAAGGCGTAGTCAATTTCTTGAAGCACAATACAAGAACTCCTATTCCTGGCTACCTATATAAAGCCCAGAGGGAGGATATAAAAATGACAAGGGGAAAGACAAGCCACAACTAGATGCAAGTATAGACTAGACAATACACGGGAGACACCCCGTACGCTTCACCATAGCATCGCCATTGTAACAGCTCGACTACCTTATCATAATACAGATCAGACAAGTAGGAGCAAGAGTTTTACCTCTACGAGGGCCACGAACCTGGGTAAACCTTGCCTCCTTGTTAGCCGTCGAGATCGCCAGCGTGTATTCGTCTCCTAATCTACAAACCATAGTATCCCATACGAGGGATCTGCCGAGTCAAGGTCTTGACAGTTGGCGTCGTATGTGGGAACGACACGCGATGGATGTACGGTCTCGCTGGCTTCATCCTCGTCAAGCTGAAGCTCCGGGTCATCGCCTCCGTCGAATTCGATCTACTTCGGATCCTTCGACTTCATCAAGTACTCGCAGACATCGCGCCCGGCCTTCAATGCTCTACATCAGCATCGTTCTTCATGCGCAGGTTGCAGGACAGCAAGAACGTCTATATTGTGGACGTCACAGACGCCGACTCGAAAATTATCTTGAAGATCCTTCGGTGAAAAGATGCGAAATCAAATTATCTATCATCTCCTAAAACAATCGGAGAATTATGACGGTTAGATCTTCGTGGATGACTCAAACACTGAAGCCCTATTAGAATCTAACGGAACTCCGCGCGACTTCAGTAAAATTATTGTCGGGTTCGACTCGGACGTCAATTTGAAGATCACATCGTTGAAAACATGCGGAATACAACCCCGCACAACTTTTTCCTTTTTGAGAAAATTCCAACGGTTGAATCTCCGTCAGAGAATCGCGCACTACGGCACGTTTTGGATCTCTGCGAGTTTGCGAATTCAAATCGTGAATCCGGATCGTATTTTGTCATTTTGTTAGTCGACACAAAGGCCAAGAAACATCAAAAAGAAACATGGCTGCTCGACATGAACATTGCCCACCGCATACACACAATAAACGTGACTCCGCTGGGTTGACTCTGTCCGCCGCATCGAGTCCTTTCAGCAAACATCACGACTCCGCCTCATCGACTCCTTCTAGAAAACATTGTGACCCCGCCGCGTCGAGTCCTTCCAGCAAACATCGCGACTCCGTCGTGTTGGCTCCGTCCGCTACATCAAGTATTTCAAGCGACTCCGCCGCGTTGACTCCTGCCCCTGCGTTGCGTCTCTTTGGCTAAGCGTCGCACAACTCCACTGCGTCGAATCCTCTCGGCTAATTGTCTCAGCGGTTGTCCTTCGCCGTAGCCGCACTCGTCACTCGGGGTCTATTCCGGGAAAGCAGGCGCACTCGACATATTTGCCGTAGCCGCACTTGATGCTTGGGGTTGTGCTGTGAAATAGTCGCACTCGACACTCAAGGGATGAGCCGTGAAACATCAGCACTCGACACGCGATTCTGGTGCCTTGTCGACTCCGCTTCATCGATTCCAGCATTGTTGTTGACTCCATCACTCGACTCATCCTAGTCGACTACGCCCAGGCAGGTCTACGGCAGCATCACACAAAGATAAGTTCCTCTCATACGAGTCGATAAATTTACTTTTTCATGTTTATAATCCGCTCTCAAGGCTACACCTGACACCCGGGGGCTGCGCCTCATAAACTGCATGTTATACTTGACACTCGTCATGATGCGCGTTACACTACCGCATTTACACACTACAAACCGAGTAGCTGATACTGCCTGAAGTCAACCCTTGACTCCGACCCGGTTTGCAGCAGCAACTGATAGATTGGCAAGGAGTAGAGACAATGGCTGTCAGGCTAACGAAAAGGCATAGCGTACGCCACAAAAGTGTCGTGTAGAGTCAAACCACTTCCTACCAACAGGCCATACTCGACTCTGTGAGTCGATAGACTGTTGATTCACAACCAAGATTAACTCAAGCAATATTGTGTTCCGTATATTTTCTTATACGCAACACTATTGTTACATTATTTAACCACATCTGTTTATATGGCTGCAACTGCAACACATGAACCACAACATTGGTTGAACCTTTGGGAGATGATAATATTTAGCTAATGCGAGTC
The DNA here is from genome assembly GCA_028641055.1 of Alopecurus myosuroides. Classification (NCBI taxonomy): domain Eukaryota; kingdom Viridiplantae; phylum Streptophyta; class Magnoliopsida; order Poales; family Poaceae; genus Alopecurus; species Alopecurus myosuroides. Next base: position 468,651,322 of record CM054059.1, read on the forward strand.
GACATATATCCTCCTCCGGGAGTTGACACATGTCCACCTCCGGGAGTGGACATATATTTTCCTTTCGGGAGTCGACAATTATCCTCCTCCGGGAGTCGCTGCATGTCCTCCTCTGCCAGCCATCAGAAGACAAATACATGGGGTTAACTTCGGAACAACCTGAACCTATGCCCGACTCTGCGAGTCGAACATGGTGGTGCTATCCTTGGCGACCAAGACCAGCAGAAGATGCAAAGCACCGCTAGTCTCGACTTTTGCAACTTGTGGTAGCCCTTTACCGCCAAGAATGAGCGGGAAGAAAGTCCAAACGCCAGTATAAAGGGAGACCCCTTGGCCTCCGTAGAAGGAGAGCTCAATCCATTCGGATCCCTCTAGGGCTGATCCGGGCACAAGCTCACATCTTGTACTGTAACTACAGTAATACAATCCATTAGACAAGTAGGAGTAGGATGTTGCAATGCAAGGTGGCTTGAACCTGGGGAAACTCTCCATGTCGCCATTTTCGTCTATCCCAAGCTTTCCTCGTGAAGCCTCTCGAGAGGTATAGGAAGTGTGGTTAGCCCCCAGTGCTCAAACCTTTTGAGAGTTCCTGTCCCTCATAGACCACTCTCCGACAGAGGGATTGAATTTTTCGGCTTGACATATTCGCAGCAATATATTTTTTTTTTTAGCAAACAAAAACTTCATCTACAACATTTTACTAGAAAGTATGAAGCACGTAAAATTCATATTAATACAAGCAGATACGATGTTTGGACCAATTTGCAACATGTGAATATTTAAAATTGATGCAGAACAATGTGATGTTAAAAATAGTTGTAAACATCATCATATGTGGATTAAGAATTGGTAGCACTCAATTGTCATGTATGTACCAAAAATAGACATATAATTTAGCAAACTAATTATTACATTGTAGCAAAAGCTGAAATTGACATGGCAATTAGATTTTTCATCTATAGCAAAAAGTTGTTCATTTAAAGCAATTTTTGAGTTACTTTGTAGCATGTTTATGCATGAAGCCAAGTTTCCCTCAAAAAATCAGGAAACGTGATGTTCTATATTTATGTAGCGAAAATAAGCATGGTTATTAGCCACCAAAATTTGTCTTTGTAGCATTTCTAGAAATCCTTTGAAGAAAAACACAAAATAAAACAGGGATATATATGGTTCTTATATATATGTAGCAAAAATAAACATGGTTATTAGCAACCAAAATTTGTCTTTATAGCATTTCAAGAAATCCTTTGAAGCAAAAGACAAAATAAACTAGGGATATATATTGTTCTTTTATTTATATAGAAAAAATAAACATGGTTAATAACAACCAAAAGACATCTTCATAGAATATCTAGAAATCCTTTGAAGCAAAACACAAAATAAACTAGGGATATACATATGGTTCTTATATTTAGCAGAAACATATGTGGAAAACTGATCCACACAAGTATAGAAAAAACATCATTAATCCAGCTAAAACATTCAAACTGGTTTTACACACAAGTTCGACATTGCATGCGAAATACAGAGGGATACTAGGAGCATAAAAATCCTATATAAAACCACATGTCCTACTTCATAACTGCCTCGAGATCTTCTTCAGTGTTCTCCTTGTTCTTGATCAGGTCTTTCATAACGGTGACACACATGCAGAATTTTGGGATTTCTTCCTTGGTGAATGACAACATGACCTTGGTGTTGAAGTGTTGAACGAACAACATGGCGAGGAACCCACAGTCCTATCTAAAATTCTAGATACATAAACAGAAAAATAGCGAATGAGATGGATGAAAAAGGATATAGTACCATATATGGTAGGAAAACATGAACACAAGGTTGAGAAGTACTGACTGTGTTTTTTTTCAAGATGGTCAGTAGTGACATGGGTGAAACTTGAAAGGTACTTGTTACACATTTCTGAAGCTTCCGACAAAGTTTTGAAATTCTTAAGCAATATTAGCACGAAAAGAAGTTTTCAGTTAGCCAAACTTGAACTAAAAATATCAAAAGAGAATGATCACAATGGAAAAGGCCCTAAGAACAGGATTTTTGTAGCAACTAACAAGGTTATTTGCTGATTCAACCAATATGCTATGATTCTTCGAGTTTTTCCTAGAATCGAAGATGAGATTCTGGTTATGCAGTAAATTGACATTGCAAAGAATCCACTGAATCTCCTTGACAACTGGAAAGTGGAGCTGCATCACATCGAAAATAAATAAAAGAAGATAATGAGCAAAAAGTAAATATGAAAAATCATCTACCAACACATGTGAGTAACCGTAAATGAAAATTGTTTTGGGGATGTAGTAAAGCTCACGAGATCATTTTTGAAAATCTTGTACTCCAAATTCTGCCTCTTAAACTCTTTTAAAACTTCGAATGGATCAAACTCTTAAGGATCAATAAACTTCACCTGTAATGTGAGCAAAAACACAAACACAACAATAAGGGCAGGGGTAAAAAAAAGGGTGATACAAGTGGAACAAACACAAGATCTAGAAAGTTGCAAAGTGGAACAGCAAAAAAACTAGATTGATTTGTGCAAAAATCACCGTGAAGTATGGACTAAACACATACTTCTTTAGAACACTTTTGCTCTTTCCATATTCATCTTTTGTTTCCTTGTTCTGATTTTCAGTCCACACAGCCATGACCTGAGTGTCAAGGTAGTGTCTTGGTTTTGGTGACTTGAAGAAAGCCTTTTATTCATAGTGAAAACAACCGATTTGGATAAAAACAGTGTTGCATCAAAAATAATAGAAGGGCATAATTAGCAACAAAAAATGGTGGAAAAAATGTATTTCTGTAGCATAATCGAGTATGCATGGAGTACGAAAAATGCTACATAAACAGTGAAATTAGCAACAAAAAAAGTAATGGGTACAATTTTTTTTACCTATTATAGCTACAGAGAAGCATCGTTGTAGAAAAAAAAACAATGTTCTCTCCCCCTAAGACTCCATGTTTAGAGTCTCGTGAGCTGCCTCACATGATCGAGACTGCCGTTATGTAATTGTGCAAGTTGTGTTTGCTGGGATCCGATGAACCATGAGATTATGATTATTTTGTTCATTTCAACCTCAGATGCTTAACTTATATTTGTAGAGAGTTTTAATCTTTTCTTGCAATGCTCTCCGGTGTTTGTGATTACCTTGGCCACGTAGTTGTTTTCACCTCCAAGAGAGGGTTTATATGCTAGATAGTGGGTTCATGCCTCCTTGTTTGTTTGCGCTCGAGTGACAATAACGTGCGTGGAAGGATGTGTTGTTCCCACTAGGGAGAAAACAACGGTGCTCTTGTCTATGAATGGGAACTACTACTTACATTATGTATTGTTTTTAATACATTTGTCTATTGCACAAATAGCAATCACCTCGTTGTTGCAACTTAATACCAACTGATTTGCTAGATAGTTTTATTGAGTTGGACTTTTAGATATGGATTCAATGCTGAATAGCTAGCGGTCCATATGCCTTGACATAATGCCTACAATGTTAGAACACGTGAACTTTATCTCTTCATAATAGTATTGTTATACGTTCATGACTTGTCAATTGCCCAGCTATAATGTGTTCACCCAACATGTTTGTTTTCTTTGAAGAGACACCACTAGTGAACCTATGGCCCTCGGTCCTATTTTCCTCATAAGTATAACCTTACTTTAGGAATTTTCATAATTGTTTCCTTGCTGTACCGTTTTCACTTTAATTACTTCCAAGACTCTATTTGTTTAATTCTCCCGTTTTCAGCAAGACCGGAAGATTGTCAACCTTTCGGAAAGTTGGGGCAGGAGAGAGTTTGTGCTTGTGTGCAGGTTCCATACTTGGTCAACAGCAGTAGAGGCGTCGTTGATACGAGTAACCTTCTTCAAGACTATGAAGTCCTACTGGTTCGATAAACTGGTTACATACCGAGGGAACATTCACACTATAATACATAATACCTTCCTCTTGCGGTCTCCCAACGAGCGTGTGATCACGTCAGCATCATCACCCAGTGTCGACACTAGGGTTTATGGAGAAAACAGGCCAAACTTGGGCACCAAATGATCAAAACCATGTTGGAATGGGCAATGATTTGGCAATGTGGAGAAAAATGGTATTGCAAACAAACATAGACCTAGTTTTTTGGAGTTGGGTGTGTAGTATAGGGTCACCCAAAACATACTTATACCCAAACTCTTCACAAGATTCCCTCCGGTTCGACCGAAGTGGGAGTTTCCACCGATAAGTCCACAAATTCACTAGAGAGAAACTTATAACGGTGAAACCGCCAACATCCCGTAGTGAAATCTTGGACATCTACAACCCCAAAGACACTTGTAAACACTTGGTATGGCACCACCTAGCTTTTGCTTGGATTCCGACGCTCCGAAGCCCCTCTCCGGCGAAACCTATCCCCGCTGGAGAAAAGCCCAGCTTATATGTCGACCAAACCCGGTACCGGCGGCAAAATGGGTAGCAAAGTGTAAATTTTTTCTCGGTTGTGTTAGTATATTCCATAGTAACACCCAAAACAAAGTTATACCCCAACTATTCACAAGATTCCGTCTGGTCGACCAAAGTGGGAATTTCCACATGTAAGTCCACAAACTCACTAGAGAGAATATGTTGTCGGTGAAACTGCTAACATCCTAGAGTGGAATCTTGGACATCTACAACCCAAAACACACTTTTACACACTTTGTATGACACCACCTAGCTTTTGGTTTGATTACGACGCTCTGGAGCCACTCTCCAGTGAAACCCTAGCCCCGCTGGAGCAAAACCCAGCTTATAGGTCTACACCCGGTACCAACGTCAAAAGGGGGTAGAAAAGTGCAACCTTTTTTCTTGGTTGTGTTAAGGTATCTCCTATAAATACCCAAAACAAATTTATACCCCAACTCTTCACAAGATTCCCTCCGGTTCGGCCGAAGTGGGAGTTTCCACCTATAAGTCCACAAACTCACTAGAGAGAAACTGATGACGGTGAAACCGCTAACATCCCGGAGTGGAATCTTACATATCAAGAACCCAAAACACGCTTGTACACACTTAGTATGGCATCACCTAGATTTTGGTTGGATTCCGATGCTCCGGAGCCCATCTCCAACGAATCTCTAGCCCGCTGGAGCAAAACCCAGCTTATAGGTCTACACCCGGTACCGGCGTCAAAAGGGGGTAGAAAAGTGCAAATTTTTGCTTGGTTGTGTGGAGGTATCCCTTAGAAACACCCAAAATAAATTTATACCCAACTCTTCACAAGGTTCCCTCCGGTTCGACTGAAGTGGGAGTTTCCACCTATAAGTTCACAAACTCACTAGAGATAAACTGATGACGGTGAAACCGCTAACATGACGGAGAGGAATCTTGGACATCTACAACCCAAAACACAGTTTCTCAGACTTAGTATGGCACAACTAGATTTTGGTTAGATTCCGACGCTCCGGGGACCCTCTTCGACCCTAGCCCCGCTGGAGAAAAGTCCAGCTTATAGGTCTACACCCGGTACCGGCGTCAAAAGGGGTATAAAAGTGCAACTTTTTTTACTTGCTTGTGTTAGGTTAGTCCCTAGGAACACCCAAAACAAAGTTATACCAAAACTCCTCAAAAAATTCCCTCCAGTTCGACCGAAGTGGGAGTTTCCACCTATAATTCGACAAATCACTGGAAAGAAACCGATGACTGTGAAACCGCTAATTCCTGGAGTAGAATATTGGACATATACAAACCGAAACACACTTAACACACACTTGATATGGCACCACCTAGTTTTTGGTTAGATCCAGGCGCTCCGGATCCCCTCCCGGGTGAAATCGTTAACCCTTTATTGTTAGTTCCTTCTTTCTCATGGATTTTTTTAAAGAATATGCATGATGATGTAGATGTGCTTCTCCTTTTCGAAACGAGTTAAAGAACGTCAAAATCTGAATTTGAATGCAAAAGTTATGGTTAAAACGGTGAACATGTAAAAAAACATAGCGCCGTTGGCGTAGCTAAAAAAAGAGCTAGGCCGACGGCATTGCCCAATCGGGAAATAATACGCAAATTTGACAATTTTCAAAAATATTACCCAATCGGGGTTGGCAAGCCCGATTAGCACCTATTAGGGTTGGCAGGCAAGCCCGATTACTACCTATTGGGGTTGGCCAGTCCGATTACTACCTATTAGTACCTAATTAGCATATGATTTGCCCCTTCTAGTTAGCTTTAATTATGCCCGACATATGCTAATTAGGATCCAGTCGGGCTTGCCAACCCGATAGGTGCTAATCGGACTTGCCAACCCCAATAGGTACTAATCGGGGTTGCCAATCCCGACTAGGTACTAATCGTGCTTGCCAACCCCAACTAGGTAATATTTTTAAAAATTGTCAAATTCGTGTATTATTTCCGAAATTTCATAAAAATAACGTATTATTTAAAAAATAGCCTTGTTTTACCCCGGTTTTCCATCAATTGACTTGGCAACTCTTTATTAGATTGGGACAAAACGTTTGTCCCTGTTTCAAAAATAATATAATAAAATAACTTGAACCCTAACTTAGCCCCTAACTATCCCGGGACTTCCTCTCCATTCTTCAACAACCAACATACACAAGTTGAAGCAAGAGGGCAAGACCCCATCCTGACGGGGATTGCACATGAAGCAAGCAACAACGCGTGTGCCCGGCCTCCGAGTTGACTACCCATGCATACCCATGCATGCTGCATGCATGTTCGGCATGCACGGGCCTAAAAACGGCGGACTATCATTCACATTACACGCAGGGACAAATGAAGGCTGTTCCGTACATTGCATAATTTGACTCAGCCGTAATCTGATTCTCCCTTAAAAAATCGCAATCTGAAGGTGAGATAGGCTTATATATCTACTCTCCGTCTCAAATTAATTGTCACAAAGTTGAACAAAAGTGAACGTATCTAAAGATAACATCCTTGCAAGTGTTGGGGCGTTTCTCAGGCCATGTGACTTCATGGCCGTTCGATTGAGGTGACGAAACGATCCTGATCGTCCATCCTAGTGATCCCTGGTTGGCTGGTCTGATTTTACCCGCATATACACGCTATGTTTCGCTGCTGGTGGCCCTTGACGTTTTGGACCGACATGGCAGCGTGTGGGGTGATTTCTCTGTGTGTGCACGAGCTGATTGTTCCCTTCCGCTACGGGGAAAGCTGGGTGAGGTAAAAGAGAGGCGTCCCACTCCCACGGTAGAAACCCTACCTGCGCTCCTCCCGTCCGCGCCGCCTCCACTTCGCGGTTCGCGCCATTTCTCTTGCTGCCTCTGCCGCCCTTCTTCTCCAGCGACACCTCCGCGTCGCTCACATCTCACCATCCCCCCTCTCCCCTGCTCTTGCGCTACCAGCCCTTAGTCTCCGCTCAACCCACAGAGGACGCGTCGAGCCCTTGCCGCGGAGGATGTACTCCACAGCTGCACCGCAAGATGGAAGGAGGAGCACAAGCCGATGACGACACCCAAGGAAGCCGTGCTCTCTTTCTCCTCGGGCTATGGCCACACCGGAGGCGACATATCCGGTGGTTCAGGTTGAGTACGTCTGCTCGACGCAGCGGAAGGCGCGACGGACACTCGGGTTCTCGACGCCGCGGAGGATGCGCTCCCCATCTCCGGCCGTCATATTCTCCAGCCTATGCCGTCACGACACCGCGCCTTCACCGAGATGCTCCATTGCATCATGTTCCAGTGTTCCACCCCGAGATCTATGAATCCATGGCTACTGAACCCGTCTTCTTCTGCACATTTGGACCAGGGGATGGATCGGAGATCGACCATGGCTTGCCACGCCGGTTCCGGTTCGTACCCGCACGGCCCCTCCTCCTCCCTCCTTGATTTCTCACTAGAATGCCAGGTGATCATGTTCTTCCCCTTTATGCAGCTCAGATCTGATATCGTGGTGTGCAACTTTTGATGTATTTCTTCAGAGTTAGGCTGCAGTAAGAATCAAACGAGTTGTCATCCCACCCATGGAATCAGGTAACACCATCTTTGATCTTTTTTTTTAACAGTCTTTGATTTCTCAAGCCAGGAAATCAAGATGCAGCTTGATTTTCCCTGTTCGTTTCGTTCTTCTCATGTGAATCTAATACAATTGAATCCTCAACACAGAGACGACAGTTTGATTTGTGTATGCTTTTTTTTCGAGAGTGGATGATGTTGACTGTCAAGGCTACACAATATGCTGAAGACTCGATAAACGTTATTCTTCCTCTCCCTTGTTTTTAATTTTCAAATTTCTGCAGCAAATTTATCACTAGGAATCAAGACAGCCATGCACCTTGATTCCTTGATCTGTCAGTAGGCTTGATGTGTCGTTGATGAAACTTCATGATTTGTAATGCAGCTATGTGACTTACAGGTGTGGTGTTCAGCAGTGTACCTCATACACTTTTTTCGATGACAAAGGAGGGCAGGATTGTACTACCACTATACAGAATCGTACTAGAAGCATCTTACAACTAAAAAGTTGCAAAGCTTAATAATCAGGTTAATAACCTTGGCTTATAACTTTGATTTAGATTGGTCTTGCCTGCCATGCATTTTCTGTGCCAAGTATGGTTGCTCTGTAGTATGACGATAGACACTCTTTACTATAGTATTTTGAACTTCCTCATGTTTTGGTTCTAAAGTTTTTTTGTAGGCTTTGACCATGTGCAGAAGAAAGGATTACATCAACACTCAAAATTTACTAGCCGTTTGAGCAATATTAGCTGCTGGGAGATTAGCAGTTACATAATGGATTTTGAAGGTATGTTCATAGAGTCAAACGACTTAATGTTAGGATTTACGCATTGAAAATTAATCTATACAGAAAAGAAAGGCAGTTGATAGGATAAGATTATACACTGAAGTATCCTTTCCTATAGTTGTTCAAAGAAAAGCAACTCATATGAGGTCCTAACATCTGCTGGGGATTAGCAGGCAGAGAATGGATTTTAAGGTATGTTCATATGGAGAAAAACGACTGAATGTTAGGATTTAGGCATCAATGATTAATCTATAAAGAAAAGAAAGGTAGTTGATAGGATAAGATTATACGCTGAAGGATCCTTTCCTACTGCTTTTAAAAAAAGCAGCTCATATGAGGTCCAGCTTACAAGTAATTTGGAAAGCAACTAACTAAAAGATTTCGGATTTGACATTACTTAAGTTGTATTGATGGTTTATGGCCTCATGGGCATCTGCGCACAAAGCCATTTTATTTATCCCTCCCGGTATTGTCAAGAACAAATGCTCTGATTATACACTCTGCTAGCTGATCGAAATGATCATGCAGAATTTAAGAAGCATAAAATCCAAGAGCTTTTACATACATACAATGTTGCCATTGAGATGGCATAATGTGATTTTTTCCAAAGAACTCCCTTCAATGTAAAATAAATATTAATTGTCATGTAACTAATACTTTCTATTGCCTACAAGTTTGTTGACATGATCACATGAGCCAATATATATTTTATCCAATGAAGCGGTTATCTATTTTTTATCCATGATAGTAAAAATTACAAGGCTATTATTTCCTATTGCAGTATAATCATTTTATCAAGATCTGTGCATCGCTAATTTTCAGTTTTGTATGGTTCTTGTGGATTTTCTCAAGATCTTATATATTCTCTTGATGCACTATTTCAGTTTCTTGCCTCTGGTTTATAGGTCAGTAAATGGATGCTTGGTGTTTTAATCATGTGGTATAGATAATTAACTCATATAATTTCGTGCTTCAACCTCCTTTCAGTTTCAGATAGCTAATGGTTATTTGTTTTTGAAGAGACACATATGTAGAATTTTTGCAAACAAAAGTTAGGGATTCAGGTCAATAATGCCAGTTTCACTAGGAAGAAACAAATAATCTTATTGATTTTATTTTTTGGTGTTTAGAGCGTACACCAGAAAGTTTGTTTACGTTAGATTAGAAGTTACATAAGAATTCAGGTCAATTATCTTATTGCCAATTTTCTGATGTTTCTGTTTATCTCTTTAGATCTTCTTTTTAGCTCTTTTCTTTCCGGTGCCGAATTTGACACAAAGCCAGGTAAAACTTTTTCTCCTTTTTAATTCTACATATACAGACATCCACCATGAACCATGTTCAGTTTTCCTGTTTGTTCTTAATTCATGGAACTCAAGAGCTCCCTCCTGATGGTCGGGAAGCACAGTGGAGGTATGGACGTTGCAGGCTTTTGCAATGATACAGGACAACCAGCAGTGTTCATTGCCAAGAAGTTAATTAGGTAACTTATCTGTTCATTTTTTGAATTTAGTTGGAATTTCCCAGTTGTCGCTGATGGTCATGAAGCACCATGTAGGTTACAGGCTGTTGCAATGCTCCATGATATCTACAGATCTGTAACTATCTCTCGGCATAATATTTGTTCGGAATTGTTCGTTGCTAATGGTTGACAAACACACTGAGGCATCAGGCTGTTGCAATGCTCCATGACAGCTACTAGAATTATTCGCCAAGTATGTCATCCCCCGATACTGAATTCGTTAGCAATTGTGCAATGCTCCATGGCAACTACAAGAATTCCTTGCTAATAACTTATTATTTTTTATCAGTGTGAGGAATTGTATATGACTTACTTCTTGTGAGCAGTACTTCGGTTTATAAAAGATCTGCACTATTTGTTGTATATCCATTTCTGTCTACGTCTAACTTACTAACTCTTGTCTCATTTGCATAGATAGATAGCTGATTTCAGTGGTGTACGTTGCCTTACTGACTCTTTTGCCTCATTCACATAGATAGAGAGTTTATTTTGGCGGTGTACATTGCCGACACCTTTTGCATTATTTAGCATACCGCTCTGCAATTGTGCAATCAGGTAGCTATTTATTCAGTAGCAGCATAATATAACATTACACGGTTTTTTATCCTGTTTCAGATTTTGATGCACAAATGAAAAAACCATCCACATCTCTTATTTTGACACTTGCATGCTTTAGAGTGCACAATATTTTTCATGTGAGAAAGATCGATTAAAGCCATTGATGCAGAATAGTGGGATATTTATCTTGATTTTGTATACCAATGCCTATGTAGTAATTATCCAGCTGTGAATTTAACACCATGTTCTTCGTTTTTTATTTGTTTCCTTGCAGGTCTCAGATTTCCTGTTCGAGTCCTCTCTACAACGATTCCCTTGTGGTAAAGGACTACTTCCTCTTTCCCCTTTTGATCGCAAAGAAATCTAGCACACAGAAACAATACGACTATACGAGTCTGTTTGAGAGCTCTGATTTTTTGAAGTATTCTCAGAATACTTCAATTTCTAAAAAATTGAAGTATTAAATACTTTTAGACATTTTGGACCAATAAATATTGTGGTTTGTATACTGAAGTATCATACAAAGCTACAGTTTTTTTTGCCATATTGGAAACTTCACTCGCGACCACTTTTTTCTATAAACTAATGTACTGTATGATACTGCAGTATTTATCGCCCAGACACTCGAATACTTTGTTTTTGGAATACCGTGGTTTTGAAAAAACTGAGCTCCCAAACTGAGCCTACCTGTCCAATCTTCTTTTTAGTTGTTAACCGAACATTTAAATGCCTCTATTCTCAAGTTTAGAGACCGTTTGTAGGTAAATATGTACATAAGTTCTTGTTCTTGTGTTGTGCAATGGGCTCGGAAAGTATGCTTGAAACTTAATTTCCATGTGGCTGGAAAATATTATTTTGGATGATGTTTGTGCATTTCCTTTTATCCCTTGCTTATGGCATTTGTTGTTCATATATGCAGATGCGGATTAGCACGCTCGCTGAGCTCAACAATGGTAGGAATTAGACTGTTTTACTCATAGTGCATAGATGTTTATGCATTTTCCTTTGTTTAAGCGAGCATCTTTATGTTCGTGCCCAGATGGATATGGATGAATACATGCCTCTTCTCTCCCTCTGCCCGCATGTTGCTGACTGTGTACGATGTCCACCTCTGGTACCATCGAGGTGGCATCGATTAGAGATCTATCACCGAAATTGACATTGTACTTGTGGACAGTTAGATACAGTCCCAAATTTAGGTTTTATCACAACATCTCCTTAGCTGAAGAAAGGCTCTTAGCTCAGTGCTGGTTTATTGTGCTGCAAGGTGATGTCCAAACTAATGCACCGTTTGCTAAGAAATTTTCTTAGCAAACGGTGCATTAGTTTGGCTTATCACTACATGGGAAGAATGCCTACGAGCTAAGAAATTTTCTTGTGACTACAAAGCTGAAGGTTGTGAGGCCCACTAATGCACCGTTTGCTATTGTATTTACACTTGTTATAGTTCGGCCCAGAGATGACTTATTGGCCACCTTAGCAAAGTGGTCCTCTTCTCTTAACACTGTTATCGTGCTTAGCTCTGCCTTCTACTGGTTGTTTGGTTGGTATGGTGTTCTAAAGATGTTTTTATACTTTCCCCTGGTTATGGTTTATCTATGTATTCTTTGTTCCCTTATGCATGGTAGTGATGTTATTAAATATTTAGATGTCCTTGGCACAATTTGCAGCATCTCTGATATTGATCCCTTGGAATAATGTTTATGTGGATCATATTAGTCCGGTTATCTCTATATACTACTGATTTTACTTATGTAGATGAAACCATGTTCGTAGATCCCTATCCATGCATAGGACAAAACAATCAACTCATAAGGTACTACCATACTTCCTGTTGAACATCTATGTAAATCCCATTGCCCTAAAATGTCCATTGTAAGCTAATGTACAATGTTCTCTTGCGGCAGTACACTGTCATTACCACCAACCATAGTGGTCTCTTAGGCGACTTTTCCTACATCGGTTGCAAACTCCTTAAGCAATGCTGGGATATATCTCAACTTTCCTACCATCAAGTCATTATGCTGCTACGGTTTTGGCTCCATCTCTCTATTACTACTATATTATTACCCACTTATGTATGTAGTAGCTTGTGGTTTATATAGCACTATGTTCTCTGCGTATGAACCTCCTTATTCTCCAACTTCGGTGCATTGTTCACCTTCTCTACCTAACTATCTGATTGAACCCGGATATGTTACCAGTACTGTAATATGTCATTATCTTTCTATGTTGCTTATATTCATGTCTTCTCATAAATCTGTATAATATTAATATGTAAGGATCACGGGCAAAATATATATTGAATCAAATGGTGGTGCGCGGTTTAAACATAGTTTAGGCCATCCGTAATGCACAACGATCATGCCGTATCTAAATTGCAACCACGTCATCACTCAAAATTTAAGAGACGGTACATTTCAGTCCGCCGGTTCCTAGTTTCCCTTCACATTTAATGCTTTCCAACGCTGGTGCATCAGCTAATTGGCCGGCTGTAGTTGCGTGCGTTGGCTGTGGAAGTTAATTAGTTAATCTATTCTGTGTTTGTTGCTAAAGGCTGCTCATAGTGGGAGTAACTAAGCTAGTAATAACTGTCAAAAAAAAACTAAGCTAGTAACATGCATGCCACACAGGCAAAAAAATCTGATGTGGCAAGTAATAAATGAGGAAAGAGAGAGGTGTGGTAACTATCACATATTCCAAAGCAATATGAGTCTATAAGCTAATAAATATGACACCTCATATTTGTTACCACCCACTATGAAGGTAGTAACATAGTCTCGTGTTGCGTGTACGTTACTACCTTATGTTACTCACCACTATGAGTAGCCTAAGAGCCGTAGCTTAGATAAGAAACGGTTCTAGTCATTTTCCTCATTAAAGAGTACTCCACGTAAGGGATGTATAAGAGACGGCTCGGCCTTAGTGTTAGGTACATTCACTTTTGTCAAACTTTGTAACAATTGAGCAGTCCACTCTACCTATGTACGAGGTACCAAAAAGAATTTGAGTCTGTGATATGTATGGAACTAACCAACGACTCTTTGATTAACTTCTGCTTTCGCAGCAAGCTGAGCGCTTTCCTATTTGCCCCCGAAATACTTTCTTTAATGTTAGCGAAAGAGCTCCTAATTACTCCCTCCGTCGGCATAAGTGTATTTCTACCTTTTGGTCTAAGTCAAAATTTTAAAAATTTGACCAACTTTTAAAAAAAATAGTAACATATATGACATGAAATTGGTATATTATGAAACTATATTTCGATACGGATATAGTGGTACTAATTTAGTGTCCTAAACTAGCATTTTTTTCCTATGTAGTTGATCAATATTATAAAAGTTTGACTTTACCCAAAAGGTAAAAGAACACTTATTTCTAGACGGAGGGAGTAGGTGGAGAGTATTATTACAACATATCGGCGCTTAAGTTAGGAAAACACAAAACAAGTAGAAGGAAGACATGGTAAGGGCATACGCGTACAAAAGTAAAAAGGGAGAAAATGGTCTCGGTCGTCGAAAGGGATCGGGGTCTGTTCTTTTTTTTGGGTTTGGTTGGGCTTCTAACTCATTTCCTGGAAAATAAGCTAGTCTAAGAAAACGAACGGTTGGCTTTACTGCAAGATTTTACCGAAACATGTCACTGGATTAGTAGTTTAGTAGATGGGAGAAAGCACTTTTATTTTTGAAAAGGAGCACTGGTAGAAAATAGGCCTTCCATACGCCCCCATTAGTCCCCAAAATAATCGACCCGCGACCATAGGGGTCTTTAGTCGCGGTTCGTGAGGAGACCCGCGACCAACAGTCTGGGCCCAGCGCGCTCGGTCCACAGCTGGCGGATGGGAGGGGCTTTAGTCCCGGTTGGCCTGGCCAACCGGGACTAATAGGTCCTCAGGCTGGCCCGAAGGCCTTTAGTCGCGGTTGTCCAGGCCAACCGGGACTAAAAGCCCATCCCTATATAGGACTCAGCTCGCTGCACTTTGCCACATTTGGTGTCACTTCTACTCACAATATTCACAAGGGGCGGTGGGTTTGCTTTTGGTTCCTACTATGCACACAAGGTGTTCGATGAAATGCCCGAGAGCATGAAACACACATGACATGAAGTGTCCGAGCCACACTTGAGCTTTTTCATTTATTTTTCCTCTGCGATCGCGGTTAGCAACTTGAACCTTTGTATTATTTCTAGCTAGTTAGTTTAACAAATGCATGATGGTTAATTATATACTTTATATGTAATAATAATGCAGATGAATCGGCAATGTATGTACGGTAACCGACTCTCCGGCGAGTTCACTACGGGTTTGAAAGATTTCCTCGTAGTGGCAAATGCGAACAAGCACCGAGGTTTTATTATCCGTCCATGTGCTGAATGTAAGAATCAGAAGGGTTACTCCTCCTCAAGAGTCGTTCACATGGACCTGCTTCGGCACGGTTTCATGCCAAGCTATAATTGTTGGACCAAGCATGGAGAAAGAGGGGTTAGAATGAAAGAAGATGAAGAAGAGGATGATATCGATGTCAACTATCATGAGGCTTTCGGTGATACTTTCATGGAGGATGATGCTGAAGGTGGGGAAGGGTTTGGTGAAGGTGAAGAAGAGGCACATGATGAGCCCGCTGATGATCTTGGTCGGACCATTGCTGATGCACGGAGACGTTGCGAAACTGACAAGGAGAGGGAGAATTTGGATCGCATGTTAGAGGATCACACGAAGTCGCTGTACCCATGATGCGACAATAGTCTGAAAAAGCTGGGCTGCACACTGGATTTGCTGAAATGGAAGGCACGGGAAGGTGTAGCTGACTCATCATTTGAAAATTGCTGAAAATGTTGAAGAATATGTTTCCAAAGAATATCGAGTTGCCCGCCAGTACGTACGAAGCAAAGAAGGTTGTCTGCCCTCTATGTTTAGAGGTTCTGAAGATACATGCATGCATTAACGACTGTATCCTCTACCGCGGTCAATACGAGAATTTGAATGAATGCCCTGTATGCACTGCATTGCGTTATAAGATCAGAGGCGATGACCCTGGTGACGATGTTGAGGGCGAGAAACCCAGGAAGAGGGTTCCCGCCAAGGTGATGTGGTATGCTCCTATAATACCACGGTTGAAACGTCCTTTCATGAACAAAGAGCATGCCAAGATGTTGCGATGGCACAAAGAGGACCGTAAGTCCGACGGGGAGTTGAGACACCCCGCCGATGGAACGCAATGGAGAAAGATCGACAGAGAGTTCAAAGATTTTGCAGCTGACGCAAGGAACATAAGATTTGGTCTAAGTACTGATGGCATGAATCCTTTTGGCGAGCAGAGCTCCAGCCATAGCACCTGGCCAATGACTCTATGCATCTACAACCTTCCTCCTTGGTTGTGCATGAAGCGGAAGTTTATTATGATGCCAGTGCTCATCCAAGGTCCGAAGCAACCTGGCAACGACATCGATGTGTACCTAAGGCCATTAGTTGATGAACTTTTACAGTTGTGGGGCAGACCTGGTGTACCTGGGTGGGATGAGCACAAACAAGAGGAATTTGACCTACGAGCGCTGCTTTTTGTAACCATCAATGATTGGCCTGCTCTCAGTAACCTTTCGGGACAGACAAATAAGGGATACAAAGCATGCACGCACTGCTTATATGAGACTGAAAGTGTATTTTTGGATAATTGTAGGAAGAACGTGTACCTGGGTCATCGTCGATTTATTCCCCGAAATCATAACGTAAGAAAGAAAGGCAAGCATTTCAATGGCAAGGAAGATCACCGGCTGAAGCCTGCGTAACGTACTGGTGCTGAGATATTTGATATGGTCAAGGATTTGAAAGTCATCTTTGGAAAGGGTCCTGGCGGACAATCAGTTCCGCTGGGAGTTGACGGGCACGCACCCATGTGGAAGAAGAAATCGATATTTTGGGAGCTACAGTATTGGAAAGTCCTAGATGTCCGCTCTGCAATCGACGTGATGCATGTTACGAATAATATTTGCGTGAACCTGCTAAGCTTCTTGGGCGTGTATGGGAAGACAAATCATACAAAGGAAGCACGGCGGGACCAGCAACTTTTGAAAGACCCAGATGACCGGCATCCGGAATGGTTTCAAGGTCGTGCCAGCTACGCTCTTACCAAAGAAGAGAAGGTCATTTTTTTGAATGCCTGAGCAGTATGAAGGTCCCGTCTGTCTTCTCGTCGAATATAAAGGGAATAATAAACATGGCGGACAAAAAGTTCCAAAACCTGAAGTCTCACGACTGCCACGTGATTATGACGCAATTGCTTCCGATTGCTTTGAGGGGGATCCTACCGGAAAATGTTCGAGTAGCCATTGTGAAGCTATGTGCATTCCTCAATGCAATCTCTCAGAAGGTAATCAGTCCAGAAGATCTACCACGGTTACAGAACGATGTGGTCCAATGTCTTGTCAGTTTCGAGTTGGTGTTCCCACCTTCCTTTTTCAATATTATGACGCACCTCCTGGTCCACCTAGTCGAAGAGATTTCCATTCTCGGTCCTGTATTTCTACACAATATGTTCCCCTTTGAGAGGTTGATGACTCCCAAGTGCAGGAGATCAATTGTAGTACATTTCGATAAGTATTTGAGTGTCGAACCCACGAGGAGCTGAAGGTAAGCTATCTATTCTCTAAAGCCCTATAACCCTCTTATATGGCTGTTTATGCAAAGCAATAAGTTTGACTAAAAGAAACTAACTAATTAAAAGCAAGTGACGTGGAGTGTGGTTTGTCTAGTAACTAGTGAAGCAAGTTTAAAATGCAAGTAATCCTAAAGCAAATTTCTAAAGAAGGTTTCTAAGCAAGTTTCACAAGTAGCAAACAGCAAATATCTCAAGTATCTCAAGAGAGCAAGTGTTCTAGAAATAGGTGTTTCGTTCGTGTGGTTGTCACAATTAGTGAAGCACATGTTTTAGTCTTAGTTGTTTCTTCTAGGAAGGAGCCATGAATAGGTATAGTCAAGTAAATAATCTACAACCCCTTATGATGGATCATGTGGCCAAGTAAATGACTGCACAAGATTGATTAATACATAAAGTCCCACCATAGCCTTACGTTCCTATATATATCCCCCAATAACTTAACTTTGTGGCTCGGTCTCAGGTTACTGTCACTCCCAAGTCACCACCACTCCATTATGCTACCGGTGATCACCTTACATGCATTCCCCAACATATGTGTGCACTCATATATTGTACATAAAGACAATCATAGAATATAACAAACTTGTATGTAACCAATCAACGAACTATTTCACCATTGCCAAGAATAATTCACTACTCAAACATAGACGGGGAGACACAATACATCAAGGCAATATAGTATTGCATCATACATCGTGTTTGCCAAGAGATTACAGTGGAGAGATGGAGCTGATCTTGCTGTAGATGTTGATGATGAACACGCCGGAGGGGGTGGAGCCCTCCGGGGGTGATCTTGGCGGCGTTTCCCCCCTCCGATCTTCTCCGGTGGCATCCTTCTGTCTCTCTGTTTCGTGGTTTCGTCTCTCGGCGCCTCCTCCTCCTCAAAAAGGCCAGGGGACCCTTTATATAGTCGTTTTTAGGTCACGAGACACTCGGGAGAAGAAAGATCGACGACATCGGAGCCACGGGGGCAAAAAGGGGGCCTCTCACGCGGCCAAGGAATCTGACCGCATGGAGGGTCCTCTTTGCCACCTGGTTGGCCCTTTGGCCCTCTACTTTGTCCCATGGTCTTCGTCTAAAAAATTCTGAACCGTGCTCTTTGGCCTTGCCCTTTTTGGAGTCCCGAAGCTCCCGGAAAGTCTGAAACACTAAAAAGTACGTTTTCTGGAAAAACAGGGTTAGAACCAAAAGAAGGGGGATTGTTTAGAAAATCCCCCAAATCATTATAAAACATGAATATAAGTTCCTAATATGTAGGAAAAACAAGTAATAAATGTAAAGTTCATGTATGCATTTTACATGCATCAACATCCCCAAACTTAACCCATGCTCGTCCTCGAGTATGAAGGTGATAAAACTAACATGGACTTTGCATATTGAAACAATCATGGGATATCAAGGAGGATTATTCATGCTACATATAATCAAATGATTAATACTAGAAATGAGTAGCAATATACAATTCATGTTGTAAGAAATATCAAATATGCAAGCAAAGATGCTTCATGAAAGTTCACAAAGTGTATAATGAAATAAAAGCACTATAGACCAAATGCATACACAAAATGAAAAATAAAATTCTATATTGGTCAAAGAATAGCATAATGGAAAATAGAAAATATGGTGGACACTTTGGAGAAAATTGAGTAGAGGTAAAACATGATCAAGTATTATTTAGCCTATAAATTATTCAACTAAAATTACTAATTGAAATGTGGCATCCATTGGTCTAAGACTCTCATTGCCCCTTTATCACTAGCATCTTAAATTGTGAATGTTGAAGTAATGTTATTGACAAGGTGTTGGTTGAATGCCTCATGCCCCGTGAGTGTGAAAACCCACTCCATGATTACTCAACTTAAGATTCCTAATAAGCTTTGTACAATCATAATAAGTATTAATGAAATCATAGAGAACCGCAAAGAGGTACCACTTGCTCCATGACATGGAAACCAGCCCATGTCACAATGGCAAGATGAACAAACGGAGTAGACTCATTATCCTTTTTTATTTCATTCACTATATGCATAGCTTCTTATTTTATTGTAGGATGTGTTTGTAGAGTCCACTCTAGCTGTAAGTAAATTTCCACCATGATAAAGCATGGCTTGGGTTAGCAGCCCAATGCGTTTCTCTAGTCATAAATATACTTACTCATCAAAACTTACTATTCCTCTATTTCATTTCGGCATGGCAGGAGTCCAAAAACAAAAGTACATGATATCAACCAAATGTAATTTTTTTTGCAATGTTGAAAGCTTTCCAGTGATACACGTTTATAGCTAGCTCCCAACCAAACACTTGTCAAACGCAAAACTTTTAGCTCCCGTTATTGGGTCATGTTTATTAAGTGCAATGAAAAGTAAAGGCGTGCATTCAAATGTTCGTGAGAGTCCTATCCCAAATTCAGCTCATGACAATTAATAAAGTGAATATCTTAATTTAGAACATAAATAACACTATAACATGGTGAGCATACTCGGAATAGCTCTGAAGCTAATAGGTAGATATGGTGGACTCACTGGAAATACTTGGCATAAGGGTGTTGGAAACAAGTTTATACTTGTAGGAATTTTTACTTTTTGGCTAGCAAGAGGGAGATAGTTGACCAGCTACTATACATGCATTAGTTTCCATAGAACTACTCATTTCATGGCAAACTAAGTAAACTAACAATTAATATCAAAAACATGAATAAGAGATAGCTCATGACAACACTATTCCAAATTTCTACACCTAAAACAGCATATAAATCATGCAACTATAAGTAGCTTTTATAATCAACTAAAGCATCCCTTTCCCAATAAATATAATAGAATCCAACTTAATTCAACCCATTATTCTAGTAGCTGATTCTCATAAAGATAATTGTGGTGGTGGTCTCACAAATAAACTAAAAAAACAAAACTAGACGCTTCAAGTTTCTGCGATAAATGTTTTGCTTAGAAAAACAGAAAGTAGACGTGTGCTAACCAAAAGAGTGTTGGTCCAGGGGGGTGTTCACCACATCCCCAAGCTTGTGGTTTTCACCACTCTTGGATCTCTCTTGGCGCAGCTCCTCTATTCCCTGTGAAAAAACTTTACAAAACATGTTTCTCCCATTCTTTTTCTGTGGGGTGAGATTAGCAAGGACAAACAAAACGTATGCATGCTGCGCAAAATTCCAAAACAAATGCTCCAGAAGATAGACAATAAGGTTCATAATGTTGTATGTTCACTCTCTAGCTCAAAAAGATCAAGGAAATTCAAGTCCCAAACCCAAAGAGTGCATCCAACAAAAGAAGGCAAAATCTGTCCAGAAAAGCAATTGCAGCAAAACGAACGTTTTCCCTAAGCTAGACTCATCAAAAAATTAATCCAATTTTTGTTATTACAGAGTACGGAAAGTTGCAGAACATACTAAAAAATTAGCTCAATCCGATTTACAGATAAAAAATGAAAAATCGTACGGTGAGCAGAATCGTGCTGAAACAGAAATTCCAAGCGCTAGGATAGCAACTTTTAAATCCAAATGGGTGAAACTTGACACTTTATTGAAAACTCCAGAAACTAAACTAAATACTAAGTCTCTTTTTACAGAAAGAGGACACTAGGAAAAACCAACTAAGAACAACCGGGTTGCCTCCCGTAAAGCGCTTTATTGATAGCCGTGTAGCTAGGCTTTTCTTACTTAACATCATGCTGGTTGGAGTGAGGTGGCTCGGCATCCCCAAGCTTGGATTCTTGTACTTATTTGATACATGTAGGGTGATCCCAGGGGTACATCCCCAAGCTTGATTGGTTGTCCCTCTTGATCTTTGTTCATCTCACTCAACTCTTCCTCCTAAAAAATTCTTCTTACACAAATCTCAACATAAAACTTGATTAGAGGGGTTAGTACCTCCATAAATAAAATCCACATAGTTATAGCAAAGACACATCATGAGTTGATTCTAAATATTAACTACTGTTACTACAGTTGTGCATTGCTCCTTGATCAAAAGAACCACACAAAACACAAGTAATGAGAGCAATGCAAAATAAAGACATAATCTGTCAAACACTGAACAGCCCGTAAAGAGTAAATTTTTAGAGGCACTTAAGTTGCTCAAATCAGAAAACTTAAAACTAATGAAATATGTAGTGATAACTAAATATTGTTGTCGTAAATTACCAGGTCAAAATTCCACTTCTGTGATTTTAAACATTTTTCGCAGTGAAGTTCAGGAATCTGTTTTCTTGACAGCTAATTACTATTGTTTAATTACTATTGTTTAAGCCTATCTCTCATATAAGCCATTTAAGACGAGAAATAAGACAGAAATGTGATGTTACAGTAGTGAACTAATATTTTTATTGTTTTTAGCTTTGGAAAAAGTTTTAATGATAGAGACTTTGCAATGGTTTCATTGGCATGAACAACACATGTTCAAGGTCGACCCCAACTTCTCCATTACTCATCCTTCTCATTTACTTTCCCAAAAATTATAAAATGAAAATCTTAAACTAAATGATAGATAACAGTAGGTAAAGGTATTTTACATGTTGAAAAGACATAAATGTGTGCTCAAACAGAATAGGAAATTAAAGCATAAGGAACACACCAAAAAATATTAAACAATTTATTTTTAAGTCTAACCCATTTCCTATGCATTGGCATTTTGTAATGAAACAAATAAAAGAAGCACATAATATCAAGCATAGAAAGGTAGATCAAGTTTAACTTCAATACTTTCAGCATAAAGAGGGGAAACTTAATATTGTTGAAATATGTGTAACCATGTTTCCCTCTCTCATAATAATTTTCAGTGGCATCATGAATAGATTCAACAATATGAATATCACATAAAACATTCTTATCATGAGCCACATGCATAAAAGAATCAGTACCCTCCACATAATTAAAATCCTCATTAGTGATAGTGGGAGTTAAACATTCATAATTTTCATTGCAATCATCATATATAGGAGGCATAGTATCATCAAAGTGAATTTTCTCCTCCAAGCTTGGGGAACTAGAAATATCACGCTCATCAAAACCAACTTCCCCAAGCTTAAAACTTTCCATAGAATCAGCAAGTATATCATTTTTATCCACAATAGTAGGGGGACTAAAAATATCATATTCATCAAGACAAACTTCCCCAAGCTCAAGGTTTTCCTTAGCAATAAAGGTGTTCAAAGAATTAGTACTACCACAAATATGATTGTTGTGCAAATAATTTTTCAATTTCTCCTCAAACACTTCATGTCCTAATTCAAGGAAGATATTATACAGTTCTAAAATTGTTTGGTTGTTTTCCATTTTAAATTTTTTTGTGTGTTTTAGGTTTATATGTTAGTATGCAATGCAAACAAGAATAAAAGCTTAGCACAACGCTCCCCGGCAACGGCGCCAGAAAAGTGCTTGATGACTCCCAAGTGCCGGAGATCAATTGTAGTACCTTTCGATAAGTATTTGAGTGTCGAACCCACGAGGAGCTGAAGGTAAGCTATCTATTATCTAAAGCCCTATAACCCTCTTATATGGCTATTTATGCAAAGCAATAAGTTTGACTAAAAGGAACTAATTAATTAAAAGCAAGTGACGTGGAGTGTGGTTTGTCTAGTAACTAGTGAAGCAAGTTTAAAATGCAAGTAATCCTAAAGCAAGTTTCTAAGCAAGTTTCACAAGTAGCAAGCAGCAAATATCTCAAGTATCTCAAGGGAGCAAGTGTTCTAGCAATAGGTGTTTCGTTCGTGTGGTTGTCACAATTAGTGAAGCACATGTTTTAGTCTTAGTTGTTTCTTCTAGGAAGGAGCCATGAGTAGGTATAGTCAAGTAAATGATCTACAACCCCTTATGATGGATCATGTGGCCAAGTAAATGACTGCACAAGATTGATTAATACATAAAGTCCCACCATAGCCTTACGTTCCTATATATATCCCCCAATAACTTAACTTTGTGGCTCGGTCTCAGGTTACTGTCACTCCCAAGTCACCACCACTCCATTATGCTACCGGTGATCACCTTACATGCATCCCCCAACATATGCGTGCACTCATATATTGCACATAAGGACAATCATAGAAGATAACAAACTTGTATGTAACCAATCAACGAACTATTTCACCATTGCCAAGAACAATTCACTACTCAAACATAGACGGGGAGACACAATACATCAAGGCAATATAGTATTGCATCATGCATCGTGTTTGCCAAGAGATTACAGTGGAGAGATGGAGCTGATCCTGCTGTAGATGTTGATGATGAACACGCCGGAGGGGGTGGGGCCCTCCGGGGGTGATCCTGGCGGCGTTTCCCCCCTCTGATCTTCTCCGGCGGCAGCCTTCTGTCTCTCTGTTTTGTGGTTTCGTCTCTCGGCGCTGCCTCCTCCTCGAAAAGGCCAGGGGACCCTTTATATAGTCGTTTTTATGTCACGAGACACTCGGGAGAAGAAAGATCGACGGCATCGGAGCCACGGGGGCAAAAAGGGGGCCTCTCACGAGGCCAAGGAATCTGGCCGCATGGAGGGTCCTCTTTGCCACCTGGTTGGCCTTTTGGCCCCCTACTTTGGCACATGGTCTTCGTCTCGAAAATTCTGAACCGTGCTCTTTGGCCTTGCCCTTTTTGGAGTCCCGAAGCTCCCGGAAAGTCTAAAACACTAAAAAGTACGTTTTCTGGAAAAACAGGGTTAGAACCAAAAGAAGGGGGATTGTTTAGAAAATCCCCCAAATCATTTTAAAACATGAATATAAGTTGCTAATATGTAGGAAAAACAAGTAATAACATGCAAAGTTCATGTATGCATTTTACATGCATCAGAGGTTCATGGGAGTATTAAAGAAATATGTTCGTAACCGTGCTAGGCCAGAAGGAAGCATCGTCAAGGGCTATGGAAATGAGGAGGTAATTGAGTTCTGTATTGACTATGTTCCTGACCTTAAGCCGATTGGTATTCCTCAATCGCGGCACGAGGGGAGACTAAGTTGAAAAGGCACGATCGGAAGGAAATCAACGATATGTATGGACGGTCATTCTATGACTGAAGCACACCACACAGTTCTGCAAAATTCGAGCTTGGTGGCTCCGTACTTCGAGCAACACAAGAATATTTTACGCTCGGACAACCCTGGGATGCCTGAATCCTGTATTAGAAAGGCCCACATGGGGACTTTCGGCAGTTGGTTGCGAAAACATTTAATGAATGACAATGATGTTGGAGATCAGCTGTACATGTTGGCCAAGACACCATCTTCGACTATAACGACTTTCCAAGGGTACGAGATTAATGGGAATACATTTTACACGATCTCCCAAGATAAAAAGAGCACCAACCAAAACAGTGGTGTCCGCTTTGATGCAGCAACCGAGATTGGGCAAAACGTCACATATTATGGTTACATAGAGGAGATATGAGAACTTGACTATGGACCCTCCTTTAAGGTCCCTTTGTTCCGGTGCAAATGGTTCAAGCTAACAGGAGGTGGGGTAAAGGTGGACGAGCAATACAGAATGACAATGGTGGATTTCAACAATCTTGGTTACCTTGACGAACCATTCGTCCTAGCCAAAGATGTCACTCAGGTTTTCTATTTGAAGGACATGAGTAGCAAACCGAGGAAACGAAAAGATAAGAAAACAATCAGTACATCACGCGATGATCCAAAGCGCCACATTATTCTTTCAGGGAAAATGTCGCACCCGGACTTCTAAAGGATACTCGCAGTTCCGTTGAACTGTAGTAGGTTGGATTACGGGGCTTACCTGCACCCGCGTCCTCTTACGAGTAGGCCAACACACGTATGTGTGACAACCAACCCCTATCTGTTCAGCGTCTACGTAAACCATCCCATAGAAATCAGGATACTACCATTGACGTACTTCATACCATAGACACATGGTACGTCAACGGCGTTTAACAAAATGATAGCACAACAGATCTCTAAGACACAAAAGATGGAAATAAGTTGCAAATGGCTCTCACTAGAGCAGAGAATATCAAATACAATCATCCAGAGGACACATGTCCCAACATATCATCATTACATAGCAGCGGAAGCAAACAAAGTGTCTGAGTACAGACAAAATCCAAATAGGCCTAAGAGGCCGGCAATGAAAGGAAAAACGGAGCCCATCCACGTAGTCTCGGATCCTGCCCAGGTCCGCTATCTACTCGACAACAGCCTCGTCGTACTCCACGTAGTAGCCTCCATGGGGATCCTCGGAACCGTAGTCTGCAGAACACGCAGCCCCATAGGGGTCAGTACAGACAAGTACTGGCAAGCAAGACTCACACTTCACCAAAGTGTACCCGGCAACACCAGGTACAAATGCTTTAGGTTCAACGGAAGAATAGGTGATACAAAGGTACGACAGCGGGCTGCAGTAACCAACTACAGAGACACGCTACAACTTCCGGCTAACAGAAAGAAGATAAAATAGCGTATCGTAACCAACTATACTAACCACCAACAAACCCATCCAATGTTACCCCCTACTAAGGAAGCAACCCAAGGATAACTCACACAGTTGGATTAATGATGGTTCAGGTTATTGTGTCAATAAGCCTATTACTAGTCAACTTAGTATTAGTTAGGTGTAAGTTGTTCTGAGTACTTGTTAGCCAGCACTTTCACCAAGTCATCCATAACCGCGGACAACACGGCTTCTCGAGAAGATTTAACCCTGCAGGGATGCATCAATTTGGCCGTACACGTAAGAATAACCCGCCAGATGGAACGGCCATTCCACCAAGCGGGGCACTCAACACAACTCAACTCTTCTTCGCATCAAGCCCAAAGCACCACGTGCTGTGCGTGCGCGGCTAATAGAGCCCCACGAAGAAAAGGGGACCCTCATAGCACTGGAAGACCATGAAGGGGAACGTAGCATAGAAAACAAAAAAATTTCCTACACGCGATAAACCCAAATGGCCAAGATCTAATCTATGAGATGAAAGGCAACGGGGAGAAAGAGAGTCTTGAGATAACATACCCTCGAAGACTCAAAGTGGTACGAGAAAAGATCTCGTGGTTGGCGTAGTCGTTCTCACGCCGATCCCGAGCGAGAAGAAGAGCACCGCAATCCGGCGGTGCCTCCGTAATCGGTCACACGTTCAGCTCGATGAAGACTTCCGTTCCCTCGTTCCAGCGGGTTGCGGAAGTAGAAGATCCCTCCGGAATTCCAGCAGCACGACGGCGTGGTGGTGGTGAAGAATCCCACGGTCAGGGCTTCGCCAAGCCGGAGACCATGGAATGGAGCAGCGGATGGAAGGGAAAATGTGTGAGCAAGTGTGTGTAGAAGAGAGAGCCCTCACCCTCCTTTTATAGGGGAGGGGGAGGCAGCCCAAGGGGGGGTGCGGCCAGCCATGGGTTCCCCCACCCCTTCCTCTCTTCATGTGAGTGGAAGCTCCACTCAAACCCACTCAAAAATCCCTTAATTTCCCACTTGGAAAATCCAAAGGTTTTTCTTTAATAAATAAATAAAACATTTTTATTTCTTTATTTATATTTGTTAATTCCATTAACAAACATTTGCATGCAGCACCTCGAACCATTTGTTAATTCTATTAACAACCGTTCGACGAAAAACCCCTTGAACTATTTCAATTTTCCCCGAAACAATTCCGGAGCTGCCCAAAATATTCTTCGGTATTCCGTATCCTCTCTAAACGCTTCATCGAACCTTAAGTGTGTCTCCCTACGGTTCGTGAATATTATAGACATGATCGAGACTCCTCTCCGATCAATAATCAACAGCGGGGTCTGGAAAACCGTGATGACTCCTATATATTCAACGATGACTCTCGTGATCGTGTGAACCTTTCAACGTCGTAACGATTTCCCTTTGTCTCGCGATATATTACTTGTCCGAGATCCGATCATCGGTATCCACTATACCTTGTTCGATCTCGTTATCCGACAAGTACTCTTTTCTCGTTCCCGTGATATAACATCCTAGTGATCAAATCACTTGCTTGCAAGCGGTGTCGATGTGATATCACCGAGAGGGCCCTGAGTATATCTATCCGTCATATTGGATGGATAAATCCCATTCTCGATCCATGAGCTTCAACCAATACTTTCCGAATATCCAATGCCACCTTTATAGTCACCCTTTTACGGTGTGACGTTTGATGTCATCAAAGTATTCTTTCGGTATTAGTGATTAACATGATCTCATGGTCTAAGGAATAATGTTACTCCGAATGTAAGACATAACAACAAAACTAAATGACTTGATCGTATTGTTATACTTAGTTTAGGGTTTAAGTTCATCATGTCATTCTCCTAATGACATGACCCCATTATCAACAACATCCAATGTTCATGATCAGGAAACCTTGATCATCTGTTTAATCAACGGGCTAGTTAAAAGAGAGGCTTCACTAGGAACGTTGGTTTGTTTATTAATCACACATGTATCAACGTTTCCGGTTAATACAATTCTAGCATGAGAAATAAACATCTATCATAAACAAGGAATAACATAATAAACACTTTATTATTGCCTCTCGGGCATATTCCCTTCAGTCTCCCACTTGCACTAGGGGCAATAATCTATATTACATAGTGATGAATCTAACACCCATGGAGTTCTGGTGTTGATCATGTTTTGTCCTTGAGAGAGTTTTAGTCAATGGATCTGCCACATTCAGATCCGTATGTACTTTGCAAATCTTCACATCCCCATCTGCGACATGCTCACGGATGGAGTGAAAACGGCGCTTGATATGCTTGGAATTCTTGTGAGACCTTGGTTCCTTAGCATTGGCTATGGCACCATTGTTGTCACAATAGATAACCATTGGATCAACGCACTCGGAACCACGCCTAGTTCGGATATGAACTCCTTCATCCAAACTGCTTCCTGTGTTGCCTCCGAGGCAGCAACATATTCCGCTTCTGTTGATGATCCCGCCACCACGGATTGCTTGGAACTCCTCCAGCTTACAACTCCTCCATTCATAATAAATACGTACCCGGACTGAGACTCAGAGTCATCCGGATCAGTGTCGAAGCTAGCATCGACGTAACATCTTGCGACGAGCTCTTCTTCACCGCCATATACGAGAAACATGTCCTTAGTTCTTCTTAAGTACTTTAGGATATTCTTGACCGCAGTCCAGTGTTCCAAACCTGGATTGGATTGGTACCTACTAGTCAAACTAATAGCATGTGCCACATCCGGTCTTGTACACAGCATAGCATACATGATAGAACCTATGGCTGAAGCATAGGGAGTCTTATCCATCTTTTCTCTATCTTCTGCTGTAGCTGGACATTGAGTCTTACTCAACATCTTGCCTTGCAACATAGGTAGGAACCCTTTCCTACTATCTTCCATTTTGAACTTCTTCAAAATCTTGTCAAGGTATGTACTTTGCGAAAGTCCAATTAAGCGTCTTGATCTATCCCTGTAGATTTTGATGCCCAATATATAAGTTGCTTCAACGAGGTCTTTCATCGAAAAACTATTGTTCAAATAACCTTTTATGCTTTCTAAAAGTTCTATATCATTTCCAATCAACAATATGTCATCCACATATAGTACCAGAAATGCTACAGAGCTCCCACTCACTTTCTTGTAAATACAAGCTTCTCCATATGTTTGGACAAATCCAAAACCTTTGATCACCTTATCAAAACGGAGGTTCCAACTTCGGGATGCTTGCTTCAGTCCATAAACGGAACGTTGAAGCTTACACACCTTGTCAGCATCCTTAGGATCAACAAAACCTTTGGGTTGCATCATATACAACTCTTCCTCAATGTCACCATTAAGGAACGCCGTTTTGACATCCATCTGCCATATTTCATAATCGAAAAATGCAGCAACTGCTAACATAATCCTAACTGACTTAAGCATCGCTACTGGTGAGAAAGTCTCATCATAGTCAACTCCTTGAATTTGTCGGAAACCTTTTGCGACAAGTCGAGCTTTATAGACGGTCACATTACCATCAGCGTCAGTTTTCTTTTTAAAGATCCATTTGTTCTCAACGGCCTTGCGGTCATTGGGTAAATCCACCAAAGTCCAAACTTGGTTTTCGTACATGGATCCTATTTCGGATTTCATGGCTTCAAGCCATTTGTTGGAATCTGGGCTCATCATCGCTTCCTCATATGTCGCAGGGTCATCACCTCCATCTACCATGAAGTTTAATACGGGATCTCCGTATAGTTCAGGAGCTGCACGCTCCCTAGTTGACCTGCGAGGTGCGGTAGTTTCCTCTATTGGAGTTTCATGATCTTGATCATTAACTCTCTCTTCATCTGACGGGGTCGGCTCCGGAACAACTTCCGGCGCTGCGCTACTCGCCATTCCAAGAAGAGAAGGTTCAATAACCTCGTCGAGTTCTACCTTCCTACTATTCACACCTTTCGAGAGAAACTCCTTCTCCAAAAAGGATCCATTCTTGGCAACAAAAATCTTGCCTTCGGATCTGTGATAGAAGGTGTACCCTATTGTTTCTTTAGGGTATCCTATGAAGACGCATTTTTCCGCTTTGGGTTCGAGTTTATCAGGTTGAAGCTTCTTCACATAAACATCGCATCCCCAAACTTTTAGAAATGACAGCTTAGGTTTGTTTCCAAACCATAATTCATACGGTGTCGTTTCAACGGATTTAGATGGTGCCCTATTTAAAGTGAATGCAGCGGTCTCTAGTGCATAACCCCAAAACGATAGTGGCAAATCTGTAAGAGACATCATAGATCGAACCATATCTAATAAAGTACGATTACGACGTTCGGAAACACCATTTCGCTGTGGTGTTCCGGCAGGTGTGAGTTGTGAAACTATTCCACATTGTTTCATATGCATGCCAAACTCGTAACTTAGATATTCACCTCCACGATCAGACCGTAGAAATTTAATCTTTCTGTTACGATGATTTTCAACTTCACACTAAAATTCTTTGAACTTTTCAAACGTTTCAGATTTGTGTTTCATTAAGTAAATATACCCATATCTACTCAAATCATCTGTGAAAGTGACAAAATAACGATATCCACCGCGCGCCGATACACTCATTGGTCCACATACATCAGTATGTATGATTTCCAGTAAGTCTGTCGCCCGTTCCATAGATCCTGAAAACGGGGTTCTAGTCATCTTGCCCATAAGGCATGGTTCACATGTTTCAAATGATTCATAATCAAGTGATTCTAAGAGTCCATCAGAATGGAGCTTCTTCATGCGTTTAACACCAATATGACCTAAGTGGCAATGCCACAAATAAGTAGCAATATCATCATTTAACTTAATTCTTTTGGCATTCACATTATGAATATGTGTATCAACATTATCAAGATTCAAAAGAAATAAACCATTCTTCTCAGGTGCATGACCATAAAAGATATTATTCATATAAATCGAACAACCATTGTTCTCGGACTTAAAGGAATAACCGTCCCGCATTAAGCAAGATCCAGAAACGATGTTCATGCTTAATGCGGGCACCAAATAACATTTATTGAGGTTTATAACTAATCCCGATGGTAGACGTAGAGGTAGCGTCCCGCCGGCGATCACGTCAACTCTTGATCCATTGCCGACGCGCATCGTCACCTCATCCTTTGCTAGTGGTCGCTTATTCTGCACCTGTTTCGAGTTACATATGTGAGCAACCGAACCAGTATCAAATACCCAGGTGCTATTGCGAGTACTAGTAAGGTACACATCAATAACAAGTATATCATATATACCTTTGTTCACTTTGCCGGCCTTCTTATCTGCCAGATACTTGGGGCAATTGCGCTTCCAGTGGCCAGTACCCTTGCAATAGAAACACTCAGTCTCAGGCTTAGGGCCATGCCTGGTATTCTTCTCAGCAGTAGCAACAGATTTGCCACCCTTCTTGAAGTTTACCCTTGGCTTGCCTTTCTTGCCTTTCTTGAAACTAGTGGTCTTATTGATCATCAACACTTGATGTTCTTTCTTGATCTCCACTTCAGCAGTTTTAAGCATCGAGAGAAGCTCAGGAAGAGACTTCTTCATGCTCTGCATATTATAGTTCATCACGAAGTTCTTGTAACTAGGTGGCAGAGATTGGAGAACACGATGTATCCCTAGCTCAATGGGAATCGATATTCCCAAGGCTATGAGCTTATCAGTGTACGCAGACATTTTGAGTACGTGCTCACTAACGGAGCTGTTCTCTTCCATCATGCAGCTAAAGAACTTTTCTGAAGCGTCATAACTCTCAACTGCGGCATGGGTATCGAAAATCATTTTCAATTCTCCCATTGTGGCATAAGCAGTGCTGTTCTCGAAACATTTTCGCAGCTCTGGCTCTAATCCATAGAGGATGCCGCAGTGAACTATACTGTGGTCTTCTTGTTGAGTCAGATAAACATTTTTATCCTCATCAGAAGCATCATCAGCGGGTTGGTCACCTAGAGGTGCATCAAGCACATAGAGCTTCTTGCAAGCAGTGAGGAGAATCCTCAGGTTAAGTGCCCAGTTGGTAAAGTTGCTTCCATTGTTCGCTAATTTCTCTTTCTCCATGAACATATTGAAATTGAAGGTAGGTGGTGCCATGATCTACAACATATTTGCAAAGACTATTTAGACTATGTTTATGATAAATTAAGTTCAAGTTAATTCTAAAATTATCCCATGAACTCCCACTCAAAAACAACATCCCTCTTAGTTGTCTTTAGTGATTACACGAACCAAATTCACTACACCGAAACCGATCATCACGTGAGACGGTGTAGTTGCAAAGGCGAACATCAATATGTTCATCATATCATTCATATGACTCATGCTTTACCTTTCGGTTACGTGTTCCGAGGCCATGTCTGTACATGCTAGGCTCGCCAAGTAGAACCATTGTATTGCATGTGTTTCAAGGCCATGTCTGTACATGCTAGGCTTGAAAACACCCGTTGTATGCGAACGTTGAGTCTATCACACCCGATCATCACGTGGTGTCTCGAAACGACGAACTTTCTTAACGGTGCATACTTAAGGAAGAACACATTATTATCTTGATATTAAGTGAGAGGGATCATCTTATAATGCTACCGTCGCGATCTAAGCAAAATAAGATGCATAAAAGGATAAACATCACATGCATGGATAATGTGATATGATATGGTCCTTCTTGCACTTGATCTCCATCTTGTGCATCATGGTATGATCTCCATCATTCCACCGGCGTGGCACCAAGGTCCGTGGCACCTCCATCTTGATTGTCCATTACAACATATCACATGGATATGACATACAGCACGCAGGCCATAAAATAAGACAACCATATGGCTGCAGCCGGTATGTCAATAATTTACAAAAGATATCATCTTATACATAACGTTTGTAACATTGACCATATCACATCACATGCCCTGCAAAAACAAGTTAGACACCTCTAATTTATTTTTTGCATATTTTACGTGGCTTTGGGCTTACGAGGATAGAACCGTTCATATCTACGTACAAGAACCACAACGTTGATAAAACATATTTTTTTTGAACAACCCTTTGTAGATTAGATCTTAACTATAGTAGGAGAAACCGACACCCGCAAGCCACTTATGCAATTCAAGTTGCATGTCAGTTGTGGAACAAGTCTCATGTACGTGGACATGTAAAGTTAGTCCGGGCCGCTTCATCCTACTATGTCACTAAGATCATAAAATACTCAAAGAGACAAAAACATGATCATCAACGCCCACATACTCCTATGTGTTCTACCCGTACAATTCATCTACGCATAGACCTGGCTCTGATACCACTGAAGGGGAACGTAGCATAGAAAACAAAAAAATTTCCTACACGCGATAAACCCAAATGGCCAAGATCTAATCTATGAGATGAAAGGCAACGGGGAGAAAGAGAGTCTCGAGATAACATACCCTCTAAGACTCAAAGTGGTACGAGAAAAGATCTCGTGGTTGGCGTAGTCGTTCTCACGCCGATCCCGAGCGAGAAGAAGAGCACCGCAATCCGGCGGTGCCTCCGTAATCGGTCACACGTTCAGCTCGATGAAGACTTCCGTTCCCTCGTTCCAGCGGGTTGCGGAAGTAGAAGATCCCTCCGGAATTCCAGCAGCACGACGGCGTGGTGGTGGTGAAGAATCCCACGGTCAGGGCTTCGCCAAGCCGGAGACCATGGAATGGAGCAGCGGATGGAAGGGAAAATGTGTGAGCAAGTGTGTGTAGAAGAGAGAGCCCTCACCCTCCTTTTATAGGGGAGGGGGAGGCATCCCAAGGGGGGGTGCGGCCAGCCATGGGTGCCCCCACCCCTTCCTCTCTTCATGTGAGTGGAAGCTCCACTCAAACCCACTCAAAAATCCCTTAATTTCCCACTTGGAAAATCCAAAGGTTTTTCTTTAATAAATAAATAAAACATTTTTATTTCTTTATTTATATTTGTTAATTCCATTAACAAACATTTGCATGCAGCACCTCGAACCATTTGTTAATTCTATTAACAACCGTTCGACGAAAAACCCCTTGAACTATTTCAATTTTCCCCGAAACAATTCCGGAGCTTCCCAAAATATTCTTCGGTATTCCGTATCCTCTCTAAACGCTTCATCGAACCTTAAGTGTGTCTCCCTACGGTTCGTGAATATTATAGACATGATCGAGACTCCTCTCCGATCAATAATCAACAGCGGGGTCTGGAAAACCGTGATGACTCCTATATATTCAACGATGACTCTCGTGATCGTGTGAACCTTTCAACGTCGTAACGATTTCCCTTTGTCTCGCGATATATTACTTGTCCGAGATCCGATCATCGGTATCCACTATACCTTGTTCGATCTCGTTATCCGACAAGTACTCTTTTCTCGTTCCCGTGATATAACATCCTAGTGATCAAATCACTTGCTTGCAAGCGGTGTCGATGTGATATCACCGAGAGGCCCTGAGTATATCTATCCGTCATATTGGATGGACAAATCCCATTCTCGATCCATGAGCTTCAACCAATACTTTCCGAATATCCAATGCCACCTTTATAGTCACCCTTTTACGGTGTGACGTTTGATGTCATCAAAGTA
This sequence comes from Alopecurus myosuroides, assembly GCA_028641055.1. NCBI lineage: Eukaryota > Viridiplantae > Streptophyta > Magnoliopsida > Poales > Poaceae > Alopecurus > Alopecurus myosuroides. The sequence goes on from CM054059.1 coordinate 468,685,787, forward strand.
TTCTTTCGGTATTAGTGATTAACATGATCTCATGGTCTAAGGAATAATGTTACTCCGAATGTAAGACATAACAACAAAACTAAATGACTTGATCGTATTGTTATACTTAGTTTAGGGTTTAAGTTCATCATGTCATCTCCTAATGACATGACCCCGTTATCAACAACATCCAATGTTCATGATCAGGAAACCTTGATCATCTGTTTAATCAACGGGCTAGTTAAAAGAGAGGCTTCACTAGGAACGTTGGTTTGTTTATTAATCACACATGTATCAACGTTTCCGGTTAATACAATTCTAGCATGAGAAATAAACATCTATCATAAACAAGGAATAACATAATAAACACTTTATTATTGCCTCTCGGGCATATTCCCTTCAGACCACGCCGCCCTAAATGCCGACTACAAAAGTTCCACCCTGGCGCCAAGGATTCGCACCTGCATATGCATGCATCAAATGGAAAGCCCGAACTAAGTGCGGCGATTTGGACGAGATGCGAATCGAGTCAAATTGAGGGGGGCGCCCATACCGCTTCCCACATGCAGTTAGTGCGCTCATCATGGATCAGTAGACAAGACCGTTTTCCTAATTAGGGTCGACACTAGCAGGCCTCAAAACCACGCCGGGCCTCCTGCCGGTGCCTTATCATCAAATTATTATTACCCAACATTAACAGGTTGATTGTTTAAACATCGAGCCCCAGAACATAGATAAATATGGTAAAAGAAGTAACGGACAACAGACTCGAGCAAAAGCAACCCTAAGCATGCTAGTGAGACACAGGCAACAAGCAAGGGGTTATAGGTGTGGAGGTGAGGCAATATCAGGGTTATAGGATAACATGTGATAGGATCGGGACACAAGCAACAAATCATAGGGCTAGCAGAATAGACAACGGAAAGTATCGATATCCAGTGTAGAAAGGACACGATGGTTCAAGTGAGTGAATACTTGCCTGCAAACTCAGTAGCCTGGTACTGAGCTAACTCCTCAGAAGTAGTATCGTAAACCTCGTCTGTCTCAACGTCGTCGTCTATCCGAGAAGAAGCAAAGAAACAATCGAAGAGAGACGAACAATCAATAACATGGCATAATGCACAATCATAGGATGATGCATGGCAATTTAATTGATGCATCAAAATAAACTAGTTGACAAGATAACATGTTTAAATGGACCCATAGGCAATTTGGATTGCATATGGAAAGCCCGTGAGTTTAAGGTGGGATTAAATGATCTACCACTAAACAACAGGTGAAAGTGGATTAGCATGATGCATGGATGATGAAAACAAAAATAAAACAACAATAGCTTCAATTTGATATGTTGTTTACCAAGTTTGGAATTTTACTTATTAAGTTAAGAATTTTGGCTTCTTAAATGAGTTACACAAGCATTTGTTGTTTTCACCAATTTTAATTGTTCAAATTGGATAACAAAGTTCATATTTGGAAAGTACACAACATTTTAGGTGGAAAACATGTTTCACTTGTTGAAAAAGGATTTGGAATGAATTACTTATGGATTAAACAAGTTTAAACAAGATTTAATTGAATTTAATTCAAGTATGAATTTATTTGAATTTTTATTTGTGAAAAACATTAAATGAAGTTCATATTTGAAAAGCTTATACTTTTATGGTTTGAAAACATATTTTATATGTTCAAAAAGAATTTAATTTGACCAAGTTATGAATTTAGCAATTTTAAATGATTTAAATAAGGTTTAAATTATTTAACCAATTTTAATTATTCAAAACATGAAACAAAGTTTATATTTGGAAAGGTGGTTTAATTTTGCATGGAAAACATATTTTATTTGTTGAAAATGGATTTAGAATGAGCAAGTTATTAATTTGGCAATTTTAAATGCATTAATCAATAATCAGTTGTTTTCAGCAATTTAATTTATTCAAAACAGAACACAAAGTGTATATTTGCAAAGTTCATGAAAAATGGGATGGAAAACATATTTAGTTTGTTGAATTTGGAATTTTTATGCCCAAGTTATGAATTTTGCAAAATTAAGTGAATTAAACAAGGATTCAAATATTTCACCAATTTAAAATATTCAAAACAGTAAACAAAAGTTATATTTAGGTAGAGAATTTAATTTGGAGTGGAAAACATATTTAAAATGTTGAAATTGGAGTTAAAATGAATTATTTATGCATTTTTAGAGTTTAGGTATTAATCTGCCATTTTAAACAATATCCAGGGACTTAGAATTTAATTACAGGGACTAAGATAAATGCTAGCAGGGACTTGTCTGTGAATAGGGGATTTGTTCTAGGCCTGTAAAAATAAAGGGGAAAAGATTGGGGTTTTTGCGAGGGGTGGGATTCGATCCCACACCCTCCTGCTTGCGCGCACGGCCTGTTGCCACTGGGCTGGTTGCTGAACTCGTGACAGGAAGGGACGCGCGGGGGGTATAAGGTGTGGCTCGCGACAGATAACTGAACTGAAAAATGACATTCAGTTAACTGACAGCGCACGGGACAGATCGACGAGGAGATGGTCGCCGGCGCTGCAGCAGTGCGCTCGCGGTGGCCGTGGTGCGTGTGCTGCTCGTGTGCGTGCTGGTGATTGCAGAGAGGAAAGAAACGAGGGAGGAGAGGATCGAGGTGGAGCTCACTGTGGGGGAAACGGAGGAGGATGGCGTCGGTGCAGGGAGGTGGCCGGCGACGAAAACCTCGACGGCGGCGGCGATGTGGTTGTTCCCCGTCCGCGTTGAGTGGTCGAGGAGGACGAGGGGGTACGGGGAACCCATTCCCGGCTTCCAATTGCTCCGATGGTGGCCATGACTCCGATGGTCGCCGGAGGGAGTGGCAGTGGTGGTGCGGTGGGGAGTTTCAGAGAGAGGGAGGAGCAGAGCAGAGGGGGAGGTGGAAGAAGGAGGAAATGGAGGCGGGGAAGAGAGGAGGGGGGAGAGAATTAGGGCAGAGGGGAGGAGCTCGAGGCCTAGGGCTTTAAGGGGAGGAGGGAGGCGCTGATGGCCGTTCGCTGCTGCCGCTGTCGACGTGGGCACGTTCAGATTGCTGCCGTACGAGGGAGGAAGAAGGAGTGGGGGGTAGCAGGCCAGGGGAGATGGTGGGCTGGCCCAAAAGGCTGGCCTGCCCACTCTCCCTCTGGTTTTTTTTTTTTTTTTTTTTTTTTTTTTTTTTGCAGATTTGAATAGGAAAGAAAATGAATGAGTTTTAGGGTTAGAAAATTTAGTAGAATTTTGTATTTGATTAAGTCTTGTAACAGCACCAAAATGCAACTTTTGTTTTCTCAAACATTTCAAATTTGTTGATGTTTGTAAATTTAATTGAAATTGAGTAATTTTGATATTAGATGAATAATGGTGACTTAAGCAATTTAAATGTTTTTGATTTCAAGTTAATTTGAAACAAAGGAGAGTTTTGTAATTTTCATAAAGTTCAAAGGGGTTGCTGTTTGGAAAAATTAATTGAATTTGAAAGGAATTTGAATTAAGTGAATTTGCTATTAAATGAATTATCGAAACTTAAACAATTTGATGGTTTGAACTTTATAGTTTAATGGAAACAACTTGATGTTTTGATTTGGATAATTTTATTTGAAAATTGTAACATCACAAGTATGAAACAAATATTTGAATTTGGTTTGAAAATTCAAATAGAAAACAAAGGAAAACAAATGAAAACAGAGGAAAACAATTGGAAAACAAATGCAAAACTTAAGATGCCATGATGCAAAACATAAATAAAACAAGAAACAAACATTCTAAGGTTGTGTTTCATACTTGGGATGTTACAAAACGCCCCCCCTTGAAGGAATCGCGCCCCGAGATTCCTACTGAGAAGAGAAAAGGTCCGGATACTTCTTGCGAAGATCCTCTTGAGCTGTGACACGTGAAACACATCGTGCACCTTGGATAGTTTTTCTGGAAGTTCAAGACGATAGGCATTCCTGGCAACTCTTCTGGAAAGACGTCAGGGAATTCGCAAACCACCGGAACATTTTCGAGTAGAGGTAGAGGTTTTGCATCGAGTGTGCATAGCTGGATGGAACTTGATTCATGTGGAGAATAGACTATCTGGCCAGAAGGGTGGAACAGAGTTATTGATTAGACGCCGGTAGAAGAACTGAAGTGGGAAGCAACAACAAGGTTTCAACGGACGAAAAGGATGTTGAGAAGAACAGGACAACGAAGCAACATCGGGAAACATGAGACCAAAACACTCCTGAGGTACTACGGAAAACCCATCCGGGCTTCTAGAGGATCAATATCTACTGCTTAAGGAATAGAGGATCTGCTTCCGGGGCTTACACGCCTCCGTTCTCAATCGTGAGTAGGCAACATGATAAATCATGTCACAACCACCTCCATTCCTATGGTCTAGTAGATATAACTATCCTAGAGAAACCAAGATACGTGAAATCCTAACTTGAAAGTTTAGATGAGAAGAGAAAAACAACGTTGCACTTCCTTACCAGAAAAAGGGAGGGTGGGTGGGGAAAGAAGAAAAAGAACAGAATTCCTACTCTCACGTTTCATTTTCCTATATAGCTACAAAATAGTTTCTAGACTCAACTGCGACCAGTAAAAGGGATCCTACAGGCAGACAGGCTCTGATACCATTTGTCGCACCCGGACTTCTAAAGGATACTCGCAGTTCCGTTGAACAGTAGTAGGTTGGATTACGGGGCTTACCTGCACCCGCGTCCTCTTACGAGTAGGCCAACACACGTATGTGTGACAACCAACCCCTATCTGTTCAGCGTCTACGTAAACCATCCCATAGAAATCAGGATACTACCATTGACGTACTTCATACCATACACACATGGTACGTCAACGGCGTTTAACAAAATGATAGCACAACAGATCTCTAAGACACAAAAGATGGAAATAAGTTGCAAATGGCTCTCACTAGAGCAGAGAATAGCAAATACGATCATCCAGAGGACACATGTCCCAACATATCATCATTACATAGCAGCGGAAGCAAACAAAGTGTCTGAGTACAGACAAAATCCAAATAGGCCTAAGAGGTCGGCAATGAAAGGAAAAACGGAGCCCATCCACGTAGTCTCGGATCCTTCCCATGTCCGCTATCTACTCGTCAACAGCCTCGTCGTACTCCACGTAGTAGCCTCCATGGGGATCCTCGGAACCGTAGTCTGCAGAACACGCAGCCCCATAGGGGTCAGTACAGACAAGTACTGGCAAGCAAGACTCACACTTCACCAAAGTGTACCCGGCAACACCAGGTACAAATGCTTTAGGTTCAACGGAAGAATAGGTGATACAAAGGTACGACAGCGGGCTGCAGTAACCAACTACAGAGACACGCTACAACTTCCGGCTAACAGAAAGAAGATAAGATAGCGTATCGTAACCAACTATACTAACCACCAACAAACCCATCCAATGTTACCCCCTACTAAGGAAGCAACCCAAGGATAACTCACACAGTTGGATTAATGATGGTTCAGCTTATTGTGTCAATAAGCCTATTACTAGTCAACTTAGTATTAGTTAGGTGTAAATTGTTCTAAGTACTTGTTAGCCAGCACTTTCACCAAGTCATCCATAACCGCGGACAACAAGGCTTCTCGAGAAGATTTAACCCTGCAGGGATGCACCAATTTGGCCGTACACGTAAGAATAACCCGCCAGATGGAACGGCCATTCCACCAAGCGGGGCACTCAACACAACTCAACTCTTCTTCGTATCAAGCCCAAAGCACCACGTGCTGTGCGTGCGCGGCTAATCGAGCCCCACGAAGAAAAGGGGACCCTCATAGCACTTGAAGACCACGCCGCCCTAAATGCCGACTACAAAAGTTCCACCCTGGCGCCAAGGGTTCGCACCTGCATATGCATGCATCAAATGGAAAGCCCGAACTAAGTGCGGCGATTTGGACGAGATGCGAATCGAGTCAAATTGAGGGGGGCGCCCATACACGCTTCCCACATGCGGTTAGTGCGCTCATCATGGATCAGTAGACAAGACCGTTTTCCTAATTAGGGTCGACACTAGCAGGCCTCAAAACCACGCCGGGCCTCCTGCCGGTGCCTTATCATCAAATTATTATTACCCAACATTAACAGGTTGATTGTTTAAACATCGAGCCCCAGAACATAGATAAATATGGTAAAAGAAGTAACGGACAACAGACTCGAGCAAAAGCAACCCTAAGCATGCTAGTGAGACACAGGCAACAAGCAAGGGGTTATAGGTGTGGAGGTGAGGCAATATCAGGGTTATAGGATAACATGTGATAGGATCGGGACACAAGCAACGAATCAAAGGGCTAGCAGAATAGACAACGGAAAGTATCGATATCCAGTGTAGAAAGGACATGATGGTTCATGTGAGTGAATACTTGCCAGCAAACTCAGTAGCCTGGTACTGAGCTAACTCCTCAGAAGTAGTATCGTAAACCTCGTCTGTCTCAACGTCGTCGTCTATCCGAGAAGAAGCAAACAAACAATCGAAGAGAGACGAACAATCAATAACATGGCATAATGCACAATCATAGGATGATGCATGGCAATTTAATTGATGCATCAAAATAAACTAGTTGACAAGATAACATGTTTAAATGGACCCATAGGCAATTTGGATTGCATATGGAAAGCCCATGAGTTTAACGTGGGATTAAATGATCTACCACTAAACAACAGGTGAAAGTGGATTAGCATGATGCATGGATGATGAAAACAAAAAGAAAACAACAATAGCTTCAATTTGATATGTTGTTTACCAAGTTTGGAATTTTACTTATTAAGTTAAGAATTTTGGCTTCTTAAATGAGTTACACAAGCATTTGTTGTTTTCGCCAATTTTAATTGTTCAAATTAGATAACAAAGTTCATATTTGGAAAGTACACAACATTTTAGGTGGAAAACATGTTTCACTTGTTGAAAAAGGATTTGGAATGAATTACTTATGGATTAAACAAGTTTAAACAAGATTTAATTGAATTTAATTCAAGTATGAATTTATTTGAATTTTTATTTGTGCAAAACATTAAATGAAGTTCATATTTGAAAAGCTTATACTTTTATGGTTTGAAAACATATTTTATATGTTCAAAAAGAATTTAATTTGACCAAGTTATGAATTTAGCAATTTTAAATGATTTAAACAAGGTTTAAATTATTTAACCAATTTTAATTATTCAAAACATGTAACAAAGTTTATATTTGGAAAGGTGGTTTAATTTTGCATGGAAAACATATTTTATTTGTTGAAAATGGATTTAGAATGAGCAAGTTATTAATTTGGCAATTTTAAATGCATTAATCAATAAACAGTTGTTTTCAGCAATTTAATTTATTCAAAACAGAACACAAAGTAGATATTTGCAAAGTTTATGAAAAATGGGATGGAAAACATATTTAGTTTGTTGAATTTGGAATTTTTATGCCCAAGTTATGAATTTTGCAAAATTAAGTGAATTAAACAAGGATTCAAATATTTCACCAATTTAAAATATTCAAAACAGTAAACAAAAGTTATATTTAGGTAGAGAATTTAATTTGGAGTGGAAAACATATTTAAAATGTTGAAATTGGAGTTAAAATGAATTATTTATGCATTTTTAGAGTTTAGGTATTAATCTGCCATTTTAAACAATATCCAGGGACTTAGAATTTAATTACAGGGACTAAGATAAATGCTAGCAGGGACTTGTCTGTGAATAGGGGATTTGTTCTGGGCCTGTAAAAATAAAGGGGAAAAGATTGGGGTTTTTGCGAGGGGTGGGATTCGATCCCACACCCTCCTGCTTGCGCGCACGGCCTGTTGCAACTGGGCTGGTTGCTGAACTCGTGACAGGAAGGGACGCGCGGGGGGTATAAGGTGTGGCTCGCGACAGATAACTGAACTGAAAAATGACATTCAGTTAACTGACAGCGCACGGGACATATCGACGAGGAGATGGTCGCCGGCGCTGCAGCAGTGCGCTCGCGGTGGCCGTGGTGCGTGTGCTGCTCGTGTGCGTGCTGGTGATTGCAGAGAGGAAAGAAACGAGGGAGGAGAGGATCGAGGTGGAGCTCACTGTGGGGGAAACGGAGGAGGATGGCGTCGGTGCAGGGAGGTGGCCGGCGACGAAAACCTCGACGGCGGCGGCGATGTGGTTGTTCCCCGTCCGCGCTGAGTGGTCGAGGAGGACGAGGGGGGTACGGGGAACCCATTCCCGGCTTCCAATTGCTCCGATGGTGGCCATGGCTCCGATGGTCGCCGGAGGGAGTGGCAGTGGTGGTGCGGTGGGGAGTTTCAGAGAGAGGGAGGAGCAGAGCAGAGGGGGAGGTGGAAGAAGGAGGAAATGGAGGCGGGGAAGAGAGGAGGGGGGAGAGAATTAGGGCAGATGGGAGGAGCTCGAGGCCTAGGGCTTTAAGGGGAGGAGGGAGGCGCTGATGGCCGTTCGCTGCTGCCGCTGTCGACGTGGGCACATTCAGATTGCTGCCGTACGAGGGAGGACGAAGGAGTGGGGGGTAGCAGGCCAGGGGAGATGGTGGGCTGGCCCAAAAGGCTGGCCTGCCCACTCTCCCTCTGGTTTTGGTTTTTATTTTTCTTTCTTTCTTTTTTTTTGCAGATTTGAATAGGAAAGAAAATGAATGAGTTTTAGGGTTAGAAAATTTAGTAGAATTTTGTATTTGATTAAGTTTTGTAACCGCACCAAAATGCAACTTTTGTTTTCTCAAACATTTCAAATTTGTTGATGTTTGTAAATTTAATTGAAATTGAGTAATTTTGATATTAGATGAATAATGGTGACTTAAGCAATTTAAATGTTTTTTATTTCAAGTTAATTTGAAACAAAGGAGAGTTTTGTAATTTTCATAAAGTTCAAAAGGGTTGCTGTTTGGAAAAATTAATTGAATTTGAATTAAGTGAATTTGCTATTAAATGAATTATCGAAACTTAAACAATTTGATGGTTTGAACTTTATAGTTTAATGGAAACAACTTGATGTTTTGATTTGGATAATTTTATTTGAAAATTGTAACAGCACAAGTATGAAACAAATATTTGAATTTGGTTTGAAAATTCAAATAGAAAACAAAGGAAAACAAATGAAAACAGAGGAAAATAATTGGAAAACAAATGCAAAACTTAAGATGCCATGATGCAAAACATAAATAAAACAAGAAACAAACATTCTAAGGTTGTGTTTCATACTTGGGATGTTACAGAAAAGAAACATCGTGGGAGTGGAGGACAAGACATTCATGTCAGAAGATTATAATATGTTTGGTGAAATTGCGCCCTTCAAAGTGAACACTGACCCAAGCATTAAGTTAAATGATGAGGATGCTCCATGGATACAGCCAAATCGTAAGAAAGCGGGGACACAAGGGAAGAATTGATGTGCAATAATTTATTGTACCAAACTTTGTTGAATGGATCATGTGAATTATATTATATCTGATGTGTTTTGGGGCAAACCTTAAAGGGGGGGTGTAGAACAAGACAATCGGTATCGCCATCATACAGCCCTACCGTGGCTACTGGGTGCATATATGCATACCAAATGCACGGCAGGACGTATGATGGCGAATCCGGATGTTTGTATTTGCTCGATGAACTGAATATATGATGTATCAAACCTTAAAGGGGGTGTAGAACAAAACAATCGGTATCGCCATCATACAGCCCCACCGTGTCTACTGGGTGCATATATGCATACCAAATGCACGGCATGACGTATGATGGCGAATCCGGATGTTTTGTATATATTTTCTCGATGAACTGACCGGTGTATGAAGGTGGGCTATATATAGGGTCCTCTGGCTCACAAAGTGTTGTGCTAGGGTTTTGATCCAACGTTTAAGAAACACCCTCATCCAACGGCTCACAACAGGTCGAAAGAAACACACCGTAGCCCTATTCGAACGGCTCACAACAGCTCGACAGAAACACACCCCGGATCCAACGACTCACAAGCGCTTGAAAGAAACACACGATCCGCGTGATTCTATCTGATTGGTCCAAACGAAACCCTAACCCATTTAATCCCGGTTGGTGTCCCCAACCGGGACTAAAGGGATGATCTGTTTTCCAACGAAACCCGTACCATTTAGTCCCGGTTGGTAAAACGGGCCGGGACTAAAGGGATATATGTTTTCTTCTCGCTATATATATGTATGCATTGCCACACCATTGGCATAAACACATACAAACTCACCACTCTCTCATGGCTTCTCCCGTACCCACTCTAACATTCATCCAGGCGGAGGCACTTTCCGCCTCAAACTACCCCTGCCCGCCCGGCTACAGCGTTCCCGCCGGTTCGATGCTGAGCGCCAGAGGAGTATCGGTACCTCCTCTTCCTCAAGGTGTGGCGCGTCGGGCGGCCAACACGATCCACTACTACCACGAGCTCACGCCGAAGCAGCGGATGAATCCCAGTTGGAATCCTGACTACCTCCCTACTTGGGGCGCCTTCTTCATTAATCGGCGTGAGAGTGCGCTTGCCAGGTACAAGGAGAATGGCCCACCTCCTTCGAACTTCAACGAGGTCGGTCGTCGGCTGTGGTGGGGCGGCAGACGGACTCTTCAGAGCGTCATGAACTACATCAGGGCTGGCGATAACCCCCGCCTGCGCTATCCTCACGCCCAGTCCTGGAGTCGTGACCCTCCGAGGGAGTGCAGAGCACCGTCCGACGATAGTGACGACGACGGCGGCGACTACGACGACTACGAGTCGGAGTACTATAGGCCTAGGCAGGAGCATGACTAGCAGATATCAGATCCATAGTCTTGCCATTATGTAGATCATCTATGCTCTCCGTTTAGGTTTAGATCCAAGCTTGCCATTATGTACTGCCTTTTTTATCTAGTTTAAAATGAAGTAGTTTTATTTTTCTGAATTTTCTGATATATTATTTGTATTTTAAATATTTTAAAATGAAGTAGTTTTATTTTTCTGAATTTTTTGATATATTATTTGTATTTTTTAGATTTTAAAATGAAGTTTATTTTTCTGAATTTTCTGATATATTATTTGTATTTTTAAGATTTTAAAATGAAGTAGTTTTATTTTTCTGACTTTTCTGATATATTATTTGTATTTTTATGATTTTAAAAAGAATTAGTTTTATTTTTCTGAATTTTCTGATATATTATTTGTATTTTTAAGATTTTAAAATGAAGTAGTTTTATTTTTCTGAATTTTCTGATATATTATTTGTATTTTTAAGATTGTAAAATGAAGTAGTTTTATTTTTCTGAATTTTCTGATATATTAATTGTATTTTTAAGATTGTAAAAAGAAAAGTATTTGAAAAAGCACCTTTAGTCGTGGTTCGTGACACGAACCGCGACTAAAGGCTCTTTCCGCGCGGGAACGAAAACGCCGCGAAAAAACCCCTTTAGTCCTGGTTGGGGACACCAACCGCGACTAAAGGCCCGCGGATGGTACACGGGGGGGGGGGGGACCTTTAGTCGCGGTTGGTGTCCCCAACCGGGACTAAAGGCTGCCCCTATATATTCCCGCCCCCAAAAATTTCTAAGTCCCAAACGCATCTCGTCTTCTCCGCGCCGCCCTCGCTGATTCCGTCTCCGGTAGCTGCCCGCCGCCCTCGCCGGTTCCGTCTCCGGTAGCTGCCCGCCGCCCTCGCCGATTCTGTCTCCGGTAGGTGCCCGCCCGTGCGTGCTTGAGGGGTAGATCGAGGAGATCGACGACGATGACGGAAATGACGATGGCGGTTAATTAGGTGCCCGTGCGTGCGTGCGTGCTTGGCCGTGGAGCCGTGCGTGCGTGCTTGGCCGTGGAAACGACGACGATGACGGAAACGACGGCGCGGTGGTGCGTGGCTGTGGCCGTGCTTGGCCGTGCGTGCGTGCGTGCGTGCACGGTGGTGTGTGGCCGTGGCCGTGGCCGTGCTCGCCGTGGCCGTGTGTGGTCGTGCTCGTGGTGCGTGGCCGTGGTGCGTGGTCGTGCCCGTGCTCGCGGGGGAGGAAGACGAAACAGAGACGGGGGCTCGCGTCACGCTGACGTCACGACATGCGGGGGAGGAAAAAAAATGGCTGCTGGCAGTTGGGCTGCATTCGGATTCTCAAAACAAAAAAAAAGTTGGGCTGCACTCTTTTTTTGGAAAGTTAAAAAAAATCCTAAGTCAAAAAATTTCCTACTAACCTTAAGTCTACTAACCCTAAATATATATTTATACTAATATTTGCTAAGTCTACTAACCCTAAATATTCCTAAGTAAAAAAAAAGCTAAAAAAAATCCCTAAGTCTACTAACCCTAAATATTCCTAAGTCAAAAAGAAATAATGAAAATAAGTTTTAATTCAATAAATTCAGAATATTTGCTAAGTCTCCTATATACTTAATTAATTTTTACTACATGCATGTCTGCAGGAGTGACATATGGCGGTCAATAGAGCCTTGCCGCTTATGGATCAGGAGGCTGAAGGTTTTATAGACGGCATCATAGCCAACGAAATCCCTTATGTGCCGGGCCCAGAAGATGAGCAAGAAGAGGATGTAGTCTCTTCTTATCTGAACCTTGATGATCAAGAAGGTGAAGGAACGGACATTGTCGATGATCAAGACGATCAACCGTCGACAAACGGCGATCTCGAATTGCAAAGACTAACCACCTCCAGCGAGGTATATATATATACATTGAGCCTCTCGTGATACAAACTTACTGAAATGTGAATACATATACATTAACACGCGCGACTCTCTTTCTTATTTTAGCCCTCGGTCGGATCGAGTACGACAAAGCGTGGCAAATCCAAGGCGATGAAAGAAGGAGAAACATATACCATCGAATCAGTCGGTGAAACCAGCAAGCCCCTACAGCACACCACAAAGTTTATCAACCAATGCGGAGTCCTTGTTAGAGACAACGTCCCGATCACCGTCCGGGAATGGAAGGAGCCAAAGAAAGCACGTCTTGGTTTCAGTTTTGTCGACAAGAGAACGAAAAAGGATCTGTGGAGAAAGCTTGTGGCACATTTCATTCTACCTCCGGAATACAACAAAGAAGATGAATTCGGTAACGAGGTTCCGGGTGTACGTCAGAGGAGGAGGCTAGTCAAAGAGTTCGCTCTTTAGAAGATGGCCGAAGAATTCCGGAACTTCAAGAAAAATTTAACCCGTGAATATGTCAACAAGGGCAAGACTCCAATTTTCACTGGACAAAATGAGAAACTGAAAGATGATTGGCTAGAATTTGTGAGGCAAAAGAAATCGGACCATTTCAAGGATATATCGAAAAAAAATAAGGCTAATGCGGATAAGAAACAGTACCATCATGTTATGGGGCCAGGAGGATACCGCCTTTCGGCGCCTAAGTGGCAAAAGATGGAGGACAGCCTGACGGCGCGAGGAATCCCTCTAGGTACAGAGGGATGGGACGAAAGAGCCGAAATGTGGTGGTACGGGCATGGGGGATCGCTAGACCCGGAGACAGGGGCGTGTGTTCATCGGCAGAAAACGTTTGCTCCCACAAAAGCCCTTATTGACGCAATGACTCAAGCTCAACAGGGCGTGATCACCATCAACAGAGAGAAAGACGCACTGACCCATGCCCTCGGGAATGATGAACACGGAGGACATGTACGAGGCAAAGGCAGAATGCCGTGGAAAGTAGGGTTTTTCCAGGAAAATGACCCGTACTGTTACAGAAGCCGTAAGAGAAAGACGGACCGGGATGCGGATCTTCTGGCGAAGTTTGCATCGGAAGTTAGTGAGTTGAAGCAGACCGTGCATGGAATACTTGTGAAAGAAAGATCGACGGCTGCAGGGCCGCATGAAGATCATGAAGCGGATCTCGGAAGCCAGCATCAGCGGAGAAGCAGCGTGGCTTCAACGGAGGCCCCGCCTGCAGGTGCTAATGCACTGATGATCGAGAGTCGTGCACCGGAGCCTCACTACCCCGTGGATGATGTAAAGAAGATGAAAGAATGTGATCTGCATTATCCCGTGGGGAACATTTCCATGAAGGTAGCTACCGGCAGTGCTTTACCCTGTACACCTGGAGCACTCCACCACAACAACCCCATTCCATATGGCTATGCTCGTGTGACGGTGGAAGACATAGTCCAAGAGTTTGAGGACCTGGAGATTGACATAGCTACACCCGAAGGGGAGATAAGACTTGGAGATGTCAAACGCCAGTTCATTCTATGCAAAAGAAGTACATAGTGTTTCCAGGCGAGGCGCCAAGGCTAACAAGTCCACCCCCTCCGATGGTGCAGGTGGTGGTGGTGGTGGTGGTGGTGCTGGTTCACCTACACCTCCTTCACGCCATTCGACACCGTCCCCCGATCCACAATCTCCGGCGGGTAAGCAGGCGTCGCCCACCAATCCTCCTCTGGCGGGTAAGCAGCTGCCGCCCCCAATCCTCCTCCGGCGGATAAGCAGCCATCGCCCCCCAATCCTCCTCCGGAGGATAAGTAGCCGTCGCCCCCCATTCCTCCTCCGGCGGATAAGCAGCCGTCGCCCCCCATTCCTCCTCCGGAGGATAAGCAGTCGTCGCCCCCCATTGCTCCTCCGGCGAAGAAACAGAAGCAGGCGGACAGCAAGGAAACCCGCTCTTGGACTATTAACCCGGAGGCTTATGTACCTAAGACCACACGGGTACCGGAGCCATCACTGAAGCCTATCCCCCTAAGGGCTTGGGAACTTAATGATGCTGAAACCAAATTGGCCGCGAATGCTGAGTATGAGAAATGGAAGGCCGATAAGAAGGCGCTAAGGGAGCCTAAGCCCGAGGAAGTATACCCTTCGACGGTACAGAAGTGGGCTACGGGTTTTTTGTCGACACCTTCCCAAGCCGAGAATAATTTGCTTGACGACTATGGAAGTGAACTTCGTAGGCAAGCAGAAATATTGAAGGAGAAGAAAGAAGAAAGGAAAAAAAGCGGAAAACAAGTTGACCAGCTCGGGATGCAGAGTAAACAATCGATCCCCCCGCTCATAATGAAAGCCGGTCCGGAACAGGACCACGAGGTCATAGCAGCAGTGGCAGCAGTTGGATTGACTGTAGAGAGTGCCATGAAAAATGCGTCCGAGATGGGTTTGACTCTTCGTGCCTCGTTAGGCCTGGACGATGCGCCAATGGATTGACTGTAGAGAGTGCCATGAAAAATGCGTCCGAGATGGGTTTGACTCTTCGTGCCTCGTTAGGCCTGGACGATGCGCCAATGGGTGCGGTAGCATTACAATATGTGAAGAATGGGCCTCTCGTCGATACTACGCAGGAAAAGAGTCTACCACCACAAATGCGAAATCTGCTACGTTGGTACAAAAATTTCATATCATGGGCCGACAAAGAATATGTTTATGTGGATGTTACAGAGGAGCATCACACCAAAAAGTACTCTGTAACAGTTGAGATGAGTGAATTGTTCCAGCTGTTCAATCTGCGCGAGCTCGACAAATCTATCCTGAGTTGCTACGTTCTGTAAGTGATTTATTTCTACCTCATCTCGTTCTTCATTGCCTGCACTATATATATATATATATATATATATATATATATATATATATATATATATATATATATATATATATATATATATTGTCCTAACTATATTGTTGCGTACGCTATTATGCAGATTGAAGATTTAGGAATGCAAAATAAGAAACATCCATGATGTTGGGTTCATTGACCCACAAATCATTAATGGAACTATGTTACAACGTCACCCCCAAGACGTGGAGAAAGACTTGTACAATTTTCTTAGAAAGCATCAACTCAAAAGTCATATTCTATTTCCTTACCATTTTGGGTGAGTGTTTCTCTCCTGTGCCCATTCTCTTTTGTTTACTCCATGCATGGTATGTCTAATCGATAAGTTATGCATGACTATGCATGTAACGTGTCCGCAGGTTCCACTGGATGCTGCTAAAAATTGAACTTCACACCTCCACAGTTTTTTTATCATGGACTCTATGGATTCAGATCCAAAGCTTTGAGTCGACATGAGAAGAATGCTGCAAAGGTAATTATTTTCAATCATTTGCGCTCTATATCGATCAGTCTCTTTTGTTCATTTCCTAATATGCAGTAGCTAATAACTCCCTTGTTCATTTAATTTTCTTTGCACTGTAGAGTTTGGAGACGGTTCTCAAAAGAAATTGTCGGTGAATTCAAACATCAGCTAGATTTTAGAAATTTAGTTCGTGTGGATAAGCAGCCACCGGGGACCAATCTATGTGGATACTATGTTTGTGAGAACATACGGAGAGAAACCACTGAGAAGAAGAAGTCGGATAGCACGCGGAAGAGTCTCAATAACTTGCGGAGGACGCTTAGTCCAGAAGCTCGCTTCCGACCAATTCGAGAGGAAATAGCAGGATTTTTCCTTAGGTATGTCATCGATTCTAAAGGAGAACACTATGCGTCCGACGAAGACCAATTCAAGAGGACTTAGCAGGATTTTTCCTTATGCATCTCCTAGATTGAAAATTGTTCGAAGTTGTGTATATCCATCGTAATTGTGTATGGAAACTTGTTCGAAGTTGTATATGGTCACCCGAGATTGAATATATATTATATATTCCTATTGAATTCTTCTTGTTTGAAATTTCATATATGCATGTATATAGTAGCGTACAATATATATGTGTACCGAAACTTCATCAAAATTAAAATAAAGCACAAAATAAAATATAAAAGAAATAAAACAAAACAAATTAAAAAGAAACCAAGTTTAGGGGGGCTAAAACCCTAAACCTGCGGAGGAGGCCTTCAGTCCCGGTTAGCCACGAGAATCGGGACTAAAGGTCCTCCGTCCCGACGGACTCCTGGCGCCCACGTGGACGGGCCTTTTGTCCCGGTCCGTAAGTGGCGCGACTAAAGGGGGGGGGGGGGGGTCTTTAGTCGCGCATATTTAGTCCCGGTTGCTCGGCTAGGACTAATGACCTTTGCATACCAGGACTAAAGGCCTATTTTCTACCAGTGGAGCATATATTAATATTGCAAAGATACCAATTATATCCACTGGAGGCCCGACGGCCCCTGTTGTTGAGTTAGAAGAGCTAATGAAGAGTGGCTAGCAGGATACATGTTGTAATCAAAGTTTAGAATAGCCGTCTATGCTTGTTAGAGTCAACACTTTTTAGTCGCTAAGAAAGCTATAGCGTTTCTAAACCAATTAGAAAATAGCCGTCTATGCTTGTTAGAGGCAACACTTTTTAGTCGCTAAGAAAGCTATAGCGTTTCTAAACCAATTAGAAAATTTCCTCAAAACAAGGAAACTTTCAAGAAAATTAGGCATCTTATTTTCATATCATTTTAAAAATATGACCGGAAATTCAATGATACAAACGTGTACTGAACAACAATGATGATTTAGTGCATAAGCGAATATCAATAATTAGGTCCAACTTTCAAATTCAAATCTTCAATGCAAAAGTTTTAGCGGGAGGCATAGCGCTATTTTTTTTTGCAAGCTTAGGGTTTTAGTACTATTTAGTGAGCTATTAGTGGAATTTTCAAGTCAATTACGTGGATCCGCTATAGCGATGTAATTCTCAATTCTTTTTTCGAGTGGCGTCACCCTTGTTTGGAAGAAAAAAACTGATTTTGCATCCATAGTGTAACCGGAAAATATTCAATTGCAATCATGGTGCAACAAAAAATATTTAAAAAAAATTAGCTGCAACTAGTATGCGATTGGAAAACATATTAGTCGCAAGACAGTGCAAGCAAGAAAAATCAGTTACAAACATCGATGCAACTACCGAGGAACCATCTCTGCATCAACATCCCATGGCGAGTTGATTGATATATAAACTAATTCTAACCTGACTTGCAATTAGCAAAATTTGAATCTATTTTGGTACATTACCAGATTTCTATCCACAAGACCACGACCTATATATGCGTGTTTTTCACATAATATTTGAAATTCTAAATATATTTTATCTAAGTTTTCAAAAGAGATATAATATCAGATGGTGTCTGTGCTTCTGTCCAGCCTTTTGTTTTTCTGTCTTGAATCGTCCAGCCTAAGCAAGACAATGTCCTTTGTTTTAATTATCGGATGCAGAACGCGCAATGGTAGTACGAGTTCCACTTGGCAGTTAGCCCGACGTTGGCGACGTCACGTGGTTGTCCACCCAGCAGACAACACCTGGTGGCGGAGAGCCCGGTCAACTTAGGGCATCCGCAATAGGTTGTATGATACACCGTATGATAGAGTAGCCAACTCATCAACCAACAATGTATCATACAGCTATCACAATGGTTTGTTGGAAGAGTTGTTGGTAAAGTAGTACATTCTAGCCAATCCAATAGTCATTTTAGTGGGACCAAAAGAGAAAAGTATCTTGGCATACGTGCTAGCTTGTTGGTTGCATATCATACAATCCATCTTCTCTCACCTCATTATTACTTGCCATGTATGCATTTTTCTGAGTTGGCATTGCTATCTTACGATGACATGTACACTATTGGAGATGCCCTTAGAGCATGGTTAATAATACAGCTGGCTATATGTCATTGCCACGTCACATATAGTTATCTTATAGTCAACTTGTACAATAGTTGGCTATATGCATGAAGTATTTTATCAACATATGGCCCACTTTACAATCTCACATAGTGCCTAGGAGCACGTGCTGCAGCTGGCTACTAACTAGTAGCCCGCTTTGATTCTCTCTCCTCCACATAAGCAAAGATATATTAATTAAATCCTTATAGCCTGCTTATGTCATCTTATTGTACTTGCTCTTAGCCTGCACTCCTTCTGCTTCAGGATGTGATAGGTCCGGTCCGGTTCGGACCTGGTATTGGACCAACGAACCTATGAAGAAAATGGCAGGTTTAGGTTTTTCCCGCACCACTTGTTCGAGGTTAATGGGTTATCCTAGGTCCGGCCCTATTCACTTCTACAAAGTACAACAACAGTAAGAATCGCACGGTGCTGCCATAGCATGCACCAGCCGGCCTGGCGTTTCCTCAACTAGCTAGCCTCCTGAAGATCCTGGCAATGCAGAACTTGGCTGATCCCAGGTGCATGAGGTACGAGGACACGGGCGACCACGTCAGCTCCTTCGGCGGCACGACGTGTTCCCAGGTGGCGTGCACCGCGGGCCGCGGCCGCGCCTCGACGTCCACGACACCGACCATACCTTGTTTGTGATGGCAGGTTCGCCTCCGCGTACGACGCACACTCCAAATACCATGGAGTCGACAGAGGTGCCGAACCTCGTTGCCGCCGAAAAACGGCAGGAAGCTGCTGCGGACGACCGCGGCTATTCCGGACATCCGTCCGCGGGAGGACGGCGCTCCGGGCATCGTCGCCGAACTCGTACGACGCGTCCTTGACGGCGCTCCGGGCATCGTCGCCGACCTCGTACGGCGTGTCCTTGTCGATCCTCTCGGCGGCCACACTCCGGCTCCTCGCTGTACAACCGCCACCTAGGGGCGGACCCAGGTGTAGCTGAGTGGGGGCCTATGCATATTTGAACAAAAAAAAATCAGATTTTTTAAAAACTTATGCAAAGAATGCCCCCAGTCAAATGATTTGGCCCCACTCCTCATTTGTTCTGGGTCCGTCCCTGCCGCCACCGGCACTTCCCATTTTTCTCCCCGCTGCGACATGGCGCACACGAGCTCGCCGAGCTCCTCGTCTCCGCCGTCGGGGAGCCACGACGTCGACCGTGAGTTGGCCGCTTGTGCCCGCCGCCGTGGATCGAACCTGGTTTGCACGGACCGACACACACACGTAAGACGTAACACTGACGTGCTAGCAGCACCTTCCGCGCACTAGGCCGATGTCCAAGCCGCGGTAGTCCTCGAACCCGTACGTATTGGCCAGGTCGGCATGGGACGGCGTGCTCCGCGAGCTCTGGCCGGAGCAACATGACTCGTCCGCGAGCTACAGCTACCGCAGTTGTTGAAGATTTGTCTGGTTCTGGGGTTGGGGGCAGTGAGAGATGAAGCTTGGCCGGTCTGCCGGTGAACACCCATGCGATAGGCGTGGTGACCACATCCGGCAAGAACCTCCTGGCCGGCGACAGGACTACCACGGGCAAGATCCTCCTATTCGCCGGTGTGCTAGTTGCGACCTGAGCACCACCTTGCCGCACCTAAGCGCGTATAAGAGCCTCTACAGCGCGCACGGCGGCGCCCTCCAGCTTGTCTGCCATAAGGTGCAGGTAGGCCCTAGGTTTGAACGGGTAAGGTGCATGTTGACCCTATTTTTATGTGGATCGGACCTTTACCCAAATGGTAACAAAATCAAGGTCTGATCCAGCAGGTCACTGGGCCGCACCGGACCTATCGCATGTATACTTCTGCTGTTCCAGGTGTCGCGGCGAAAGCCGAAACCGCGTACAAAGTTCTGGCCTCCACGTGCGCACCTCTCAACAGTCACCCTGTAGGCACCCGTCGGCGATCGTGTGTGGTGCCGGCCGCCGCCCGCCAGCGCAGAGTACGTCGATCGGAGGGGACGCGTCGCTTAAATGAGCCAGCCTTGGGCACTAGGTGGGATGCTGTACGCACATTCTAGTCGACAGCGCCGCATACGGACGTACGGACGTTCCCATGGTTGTAAATTTAGGAACTGATCGTAGAGTACTAAAAAAAGATAATATTATCGTTAAGACAAAGCGTACGTAGTGATAATTTATGGGCTTTGCCGGCCCTTCCACCTCAAGGACAACTTACACTCTAGTCTACGTCCGAATTTATCACATATACAACTCCGTAGTCATTTTCCAGAGGAAACAAACATAAGTAAAGACGACGTATCGAGCCATCTTTAGGGCATCTCTAGTCGTTACAACCCCCCCAGCACAAGAAAATCAACACAAATAGTACAAACGGCGCAAAATCAAAACCTGGGGCATGATCATTTACCAGTCGTAGCCCACCCAACCAGCCAAAATGGGGGGCTTTTCCATGAAAAGTGGGGCAAAAGTAGGAGAGAGAGGCATCTTTGCATGCAAAGTGGGGCAAAAGTAGGAGAAATATTCCTTTTTGCATGCAAAGCGGCGCATTTTGCCCCCCCAGGCCAAACCCAAGGGGCTGGGTTTGGCTTGGGTGCGCCGGCGCAAAAACGGCGCTTTTTCAGCTCCTGGGGGGGCTGACTGGTGGAATTCGGCGCTAAAACGGCGCTTTTTGGGTCAAAAACGCCGCTTGGGGGGGCTCTGGGGGGGACGACTGGAGATGCCCTTAGAGCAGAGATCCGCATGATCCTTGTCACGGCGACCGTCGACGCTGTCATGGCGCCAAACAACCTCATCGTCATGAACTCATCCATCAAAACACATCCACCACCGAGAGCCCTCCTTCGTCGACGTTGTACATACAATGTCGCTCCAAAAATGAGGCCCCCAAGTGGAAGTGTAGCGCCAGATACCGCCATCGTCCGGTCTAAAGAGATCTAGGTTCGGAGTCTCCCGCGGAGAAAAAAGAAACTTTCCATTGAGTCTATGTGGTGGCCTAACGCCGCCGCACGTCCGAGATCCCACGTTTAGATATGAGCTCCAAAACAGTGACCGAAGGATGTAGATGACGCCACACACAACCAATGTCCGGTCCGGCAATCCAAAACTGAGGTTTCCTCGGAGCTCGGTGGGATCGACACCATGACATACCCTCCAAGAATGTTAGCGGCGCCCACAGACGCCCCCACATCATCTGCGACGGATTATCCTGGCAAATTAAGGATTTCCCATGCAGTAGTCCCTCGTACCTAGAGATCTGGAGGCATTGACGTTCGTCGGCGAGTCCATCGATGCTGAAGGAAGGACTGTATCGGGCCAAAAAAATAATAATCCGGGCACACGACTCAAAACCATCCAACCCAACCATCGCTTGCACACACTTCACAATCCGCCACCACCATCGAACCATCGACCCATCTTTAGAGCAGAAATCTGCATGATCCTTGTCATGGCGCCAAATAACGTCATCGTCCTGAACTCATCCATCAAAACACATCCACCGCCGAGATCTCTCCTTCGTCGACGTTGTAGATACGATGTCGCTCCACCTCATGACCCCTCCAACCAACAATTTTTCCAAAAATGAGGCCCCCAAGTGGGAGTGCAGTGCTAGATACCACTATTGTCTGGTCCAAAGAGACCTAGATTTGGAGTCTATGTGGTGGCCCAATGTCGCCACACATCCGAGATCCCACGTTCATATATGAGCTCCAGATCAGCGCTTTTTGAAATTCTCAGGCCCAAGACTGGTTGCTACTTACGAAAAATTGCAAAACCGGTGGTTTTTTGAAGTCGTGTTCCCAATTATGGTGGTTTTTTTTAAAAAAAATTCTCAATAAAATAGGACACGAAAGTGTAGAGACATTGTAATATAATGACCCCACTCAGCAGCATATAGCTACGTTACATCAGAGTGGATTACAAATAAGTTCTCATAAGTCTTATAGAGGGCACGGAGTGGAATGTGTTTGCTGCTGAAAATTTAGAGGATAGAGGGCTCTATATTTCCAACTCAAGCTTCTAAATATAAAGGCTAGGTGGATGCTTACAGAGGGCACTATAAAAACAAATTAGGGTAGCTGGCCGCTTAGGGCATCTTTAACAGTTTGTTGGTTAGCTCGTTGGTAAAATTGGACATGTCATCAACCAACAACACATTTTACAACCACTCCAATGGTTGTTTGTAGTTTGGCTAATAGGAGGTGAGAGAATATGCAAGACCTCTCTCTATTCTACCTCGGAGCTTGTGCAAGGGTTGTTGGTTGTTCTATATTTTAATAGTTGTAAGGGCATCTTACAACTATTGGAGATGCCCTTAGTGGGTTGTTCTATATTTTTAGCAATACTATGGAGGTTGTGTGTGGGTGGTGGGTGTGGGGTGGGGTGGGGGGGGGGGGGGGGGGGATATGATAAAGAGTTTATGTCACCTCTTAAGACACACACCGTCTGGATATTGCAAGCTGAATCACACGTGTATTGGCGTGCAGTTTAACATGCTGGCGTCCATTAGCTAACATCACACCTGACCTCTTTACACCCTCCAATTTTTCTAATCTGTGTTCGACAACAAACTTCAGAACTACTTTTCGTCTGAGTTAACCATGTTGCTCAATTCGGAGAGAATTTTAAAAAATAAAGTTAGGGTCCCAATTTCTTTTCCTATGATTTTCTCGCAAAATCTTGGTTGTTTTTTCTCCTCAAATATAGCAGTTTGTGCTGAAATTTTAATGGCGGTCCTCAGGATATTATCTTTTGTTTCTGCCCATGTCAAATGTCAATACCGTGCCACTGATACCAGGGGAGCTAACTTGTGGCTCTGAACATGCTTATAAAAATACCTACCAATTTGTGCTTGCTGATTCAGTCACCTTATGGAAATTTTAGGATAAAGACGTACTGGAGACTTTCCGTTCTTTCACATGTAACACGTATAGGAGTTTGTGATTTGCCTTGTATTGCATCTATGTTACTTTCTGTGTTTTCAGTTAATAGTTGTTCACCCTCCTCTCCTCTGTCAACGGCTTCTGAAAGAAGATGCATTTTAATTCTTCACCAAGCTTATCACGGGGATGAACTTGCTGGGTAATGACAAGATGGATGCTTTCAGGTAAGATAGGAAAGAACCGATGCACTGCAAATATGTCAAAAGTTTTATTCCGGAATAATGAAAATGTACAAGCAAAGGCAAAACCAAGTCAGACTGACGAAACATTCGGAAGACATTGTCTAGGCTTAGCTTCAGAGGTGCGGAGCTAAAAAAGACCATCTAGAACGGCCACTATTTTATGACTGACAGCTAGAATTGCCTATCGTATTAAGATGAATTCATGAAGCTAGAATTCTCTCTGTCAAATTCGATAGTCCTAGGCACGTATCATGCCTGAAATAATGATATATCAGATGTGTTCGCTGTCCACATTCTTCTCCACACGGTAAGCAACTTGCCATGTTTCCGTCTGAAAATCTGTAGGTAAACTACTGCAACGTTAGTACTTGCAGAACATTTTTCTTTCTGACGGAAGTACTTGCAGAACTGAAGTCAGCTGGCTCTAAATGGAGGATCTGGGAAATAGTCTGAATAAAAATCGTATATATATTTATTAATTATAAGATTCGACAAATGATGATTTACAATGTATCAAAGAATCACCTAATCTAAGCAAATGATGACTATCAATGTACCAAAGAATCCCCTGATCTAAGTGAAATATGAACACAGCAGTATCAGTTAGGAGGACTTCCGGCGCGTCAAGATCTGATGCAGAGTCCGGTCTGGCACGGGGATGAACTTGACGGCCCAGCCGATGGGCCACGACACGGCGGCGATGGCGAGGCAGACACCCCACTGCCCCAATCCCAGCCTCTTGGTGCCGGCGAACCTCGTCAGCACCTCCACCATCACCACCTGCAGGACGAGCGTCACGGCGATGATGACCAGGAACATCCTGTTCTTGAGCACCCCGGCGAAGACGTTCTTCTTCTCGATCTCCCTCGCGTTGAACTCGTTGAACACCTGGCAGAGCACGAACGCGTTGAAGATCATGGTGCCGTTGCTCTTCTCATCGGTGCCAAACACGTCCCGGCCACGGTACTGGATCGCCAGCAGCACGGCGATCTGGAACACCGCCTGCGCCATGAGGTTGCGCCACATTGCGTTGCTGATGAGCGGCGCCGTGCGGCCGATGGGCGGACGGTCCATGAGCGCTTTGGTGGGTGTGTCCGTGGCCAGCGCCAGCGCGCCCATCGTGTCCATGATCAGGTTCACCCACAGGAGCTGCACCGTGGTCAGCGGCATCTTGCCCGTGGTGATCGCCGCCACGAAGTTGATGACGAGCGCCGCGACATTGACCGTGAGCTGGAACTGTATGAACTTCTGAATGTTGTTGAAGACGCAGCGTCCCCACCGAATGGCCGTCACCACCGTGTCGAAGTTGTCGTTCAGGATGATGATGTCGGAGCTCTCCTTGGCTACCTCGGTCCCCTGGACGCCCATGGACAGGCCCACATCGGCCTCCTTGAGCGCCGGCGCATCGTTGGTGCCGTCGCCGGTCACGGACACCACGTGGCCCTTCTCCTTCAGCCTCTGCACCAGCACCAGCTTGTCCAGCGGCAGCGATCGAGCCATGACGCGGATCCTGTCCACGATCTCAAGCTGCTGCTCTGGCGACATGGCGCGGAACTCGTGCCCCTCGATGACGATGCCGTCGGGATCGTTGCTGGATATGATGCCGCACTCATTTGCGATCGCGCGTGCCGTGAGGACGTTATCGCCGGTGACCATCTTGACGGCGACGCCCGCCTTTGTGCAAGCTTCAATGGCCGCTTTGACCTCTGGGCGGCACGGGTCTTTCAAGCCGACGAAACCCAGCAATGTCAATCCCTCGTCGTCAATCTTTGTTTGCTCGCTGTCGAGTTGCTTGTAGGCGAAGGCGATGCACCGGAGGCTTCCCACCGCCATGTCGTTGATGACCTTCTCGAGCTTCTTCCTCTGCTCCACACTGAGCTCGCGCGTCGCTCCGTTCGTGTCCATGTACATTGAGCAATTCGCCAAGACCATCTCGGCTGCGCCTTTCCAGTGCGCGATTACCGAGCCCGTGACGTTGTCCCTGATCATCACGCCACTGCGCTTCTTGTCGGAGTTGAACGCCTCGACGTGCAGCACCTTGCAGCTCCTCTTCAACGCGTCGACGTCCTTGCCGAGGTCCGCCACGGCCCAGGACAGCAGCGCCTTTTCCGTCGGGCTTCCAGATATCTCCGGTGGTGACACGTTGTCCGGCTTGTACACGCTTCCCGTGGTATTGATTCCAGCTCCCTGGCAGAGCAAGCTCACCACGCTCCCAGCGATCGCCGTGCCTGCTCTAGGCTTGTCAGTGCCGACCCAGAACTCGGAGACCTTCATCTGGTTCAGCGTGAGCGTTCCGGTCTTGTCAGTGCAAATGGCCGTGACGGAACCCATTGTCTCGCACGCCGACAGGCGGCGCACCAGCGCGTTGTCCTTCACCATCCTCTTCATGGAGAACGCGAGCGTCAGCGTCACGGCGAGCGGGAGGCCCTCTGGGATGGCGACGACGATAATGGTCACGGCCTGCTGGAAGATCCCCACGAGCCCGCTGAAGACGGCGTCGAAGGTGACATGGCCCCTGTCGAACAGCGGCTTCCCTTGGTCATCCTTGGTGCTGCCTGTGTAAAGACGAGCGGTGAGCACGGTGAACACGAGCACCGCGACGGCGACGCCGATCTTGCCGATGCTGGAAGTGAGGCGCTCGAGGCGCTCCTGGAGCGGCGTCGCCTCGGTGGTCTCCTTGGTTATGCTGCTCATCATCTCGCCCCATAAGGTGTCAGTGCCGACGGCAGTGACGAGCATCTGGCCGTACCCGTCGATGATCTTCACGCCGCCGGTGAGGAAAGGGCTCTTCTCGGTGTCGATCTCGATCGGGTGGGGCTCACCCGTCATGCTGGACTCGTCCACCTGCAAGCCGTGCCCCTGGAGGAACACCCCGTCCGCCGGCACAGAGTCGCCGATCTTCAGTACCACCACGTCGCCCACGACGATGTCGAATATGGAAACCTCCTGCCTCCGGGCGGCGCGGATGACGGTGATGGCGATGTTGTCGGACTCGCGGGCCAGCTTTTCGAACCGCTTGGCCTGGCTGTGGTTGCTGACGGCGGAGACGGCGGAAACGAGGAAGACTGCGAGGAAAATACTGACGCCGTCGTACCAGCCGTCCTTGAGGCCGTGCTCCTTGATGCCGAAGCCGAGGGAGACGACGGCGCAGACGAGGAGCACGATGAGGAAGACGTCTTTTAGCGCGTCCCAGACGTGGCTGAAGAAGCTCTTGGGCTTGGGCTTCGGGTACGTGTTGCCGCCGAACGCCTCCCTACGGCGGCGCACATCGCCGTCGTCCCCGCGGATGCCGCGCTCCGCGTTGGAGGCCAGCGCGGCGGCGATGCCGGCGCTGCTGCCAAGGCGGCGGAAGCAGTCCTCGCGCTTCTCCTTGACCAGGCCCTTGAATGACTCGTCGTCAGCTGCAACAGAGAACGCCGCGGCATTGTCGTTCGATTCGGCGTCGCCGTCGGAGTCAGTGTCGTTGTGGATCTTGATGGCGACATAGGAGGTGTTCCGGGGCAGGAGGACGCCGGTGGACAGAATGCCGAGCCGCGCCAGCCTGTGGCACGTCCGGATGACGTTGAGAGCTTTGCGCCATTGCCTCGCCGGCTGCCACGACTGCGACGTGGACGTGGACTGCGGCCCCGCGACGATCAAGATGTCGGCGCACTCCATGAGTTTTGCAGCAATTCGAGCCAAGACGCGAGGACGAAAGCTGGGAGAACGTAACCGGTGGATTGGTCGGTGACTCAACGGGTTCGCCGGCGAGCCGATCCGTCAAACAAAGGAGAACGGGTTTTGATCCTAGGACGACTAGCTGGGAGAGATCAGGCCTGAATTTCTTGATTTGTTGGACCTGCAGAGTATATATTGAGGCAAACTGAGGAAGCTTCCTCAGAAACTGCAAAAAACTGAACGCGCTTAAGTATTGCTGGATGACGATGAATTTGCTTCTTTTCGTCACGCAAACGGAACAGTATATTGTTGCACAGCTGCAGGTGGGGAAACGGCAATGAACCACCAAGAATAGGAGGCGCACCTGCCATGTACTCTACCAAACGTAACAAATTTTAACTTCCATTTATAATCGTTTACTGACGGGGAGGGAAAGTTTCAGAGGAGAGGCGCGTTCCCTTTCTCTTTTTTCTTTTGCGATGAAAGGAAAAGACGCAGTTCAGTTCATTTTACATTCCCTAAAGAAACTTTTTTTTTCTTTTGATGAAACGTACCTTCCGCCCCTGTTCTATTCCATTGAAAACAGAGTTATAGCTGACAGAAAAGTTCAGCACTACGATGCAACAGGGGTCTGAATTTTAGGATTCATTCATCAGGCTAACAACCTCGAATCCACCTAAACCTTCCGGCAAAATTCTGCACCGCACCACCGCAGTACCAGGTCCCAACTTCCCGACAGCATCAAAGGTTCCTCACTCGGGGAAGTTCCTTACTCTAATACCGGGTTCGCCTGAAGCTTGCACAGCCACGACCATCTCTGGAGAAGAGGAAGCCTGGCAATTCTGTGGCAGATCATCTGCATGTTTTGCCAGATCAGTCTACCAAAGCATTTCTCTGTTGCCAAATATTCCACGTGACAGCAGAATATATGACGTTGACACCACATGTTTTAGAATTGCTAACCCAAAGTCTAGCGACATTCTCAAAGGTCAAAACCATGCCCAACAGATATTCCTAGAACATTTGAAAATTTCCAACCATATTAGTTTTACTACTCCCTCCGTATCAAAATATAAGATGTTTTACCATTTTATAGATATAGTGTATCTAGACATGTTTTAGTGTGTAGATTCATATGCATGTTACACTAAAACATGTCTAGATACACTATATCTACAAACTGCTAAAACATCTTATATTTTGATACGGAGGGAGTATTTCACAGCCAAATAAAAGGTGATTTACTGTTTCCTGTTCGGCACAACTACCATCAGAGATTGTGTGTCTCTTCACAACATTATCTCTAGTTGGAATTTTATTATGCGAGGCCAATCAATACCAAAGGAACACCTCGGCTCCGGGCGGGGCATTAAATTTGTATAATTGAGATACACCGGCCGGTATCCCTCTCCCTCGCACTCGCATGGCGATGGGAAGGGAAACCTAGCTCCGCCATCTTCGATTCCCTCCCCTCCTCTCTCCTCCCATGTCGCCGCCGTCGACGCCTAACGGGCGACGGTGGCGGGGTTCTATCGTCCTCTCACAATGCACCCGTGGGCTGATGCCGCCGACTAGGGCTTGGTGCTCATTGGGCGCTACTACATGTTGGTGCATCGTCACACGACATTGCGCATGGTTGAGTGGGCTGGATGGATTTGAGACGTGTGGCTGGATTTGTTTGGACCGATATGGCCCTTCCTTTAGCATCGATGGGCATCTCCGACGAATGTCGATGCTTCCATATCTCTAGGTACGAGGGCATAGCTTTGTGGATAAATCCCTTGCCTGGATCTTCCGTCGCGGATGATGTGGGGGGCGTGGGCGCCGCCAACAGTCTTGGAGGGCATACCACGATGGCGATCCCACCGAGCTTCGAGGAAACCTCAGGTTTGGATTACCGGACCGGACATTGGTTGCGGGTGGCATCATCTACGTCCTTCGAGTCACAGTTTTGGATCTTATACCTGACGGTGGGATCTCGAATGTGTGGTGGCGTTGGACCACCACATAGACTCAACGGAAAGTTTTTTCTTTGCTCTTAGGGAGACTACGAATATAGGTCTCTTCGTACCGGACAATGTGGTGTCTGGCGCCGCACTTCTGCCTAGGGGGGGGGGGGGGCTCATTTTTGGAGAAACTGTTGGTTGGAGGGGTCCTAAGGTGGAGCGACATCGTATCTACAACATCGACAAAGGAGGGTTCTTAGCCGTGGATGTGTTTTGATGGATGAGCTCTGGACGATGAGGTTGTTTGGCATCAAGACGGCGTCGATGGCCGGCGTGCAAGGATCATGCGGTCTCTGCTCTAAAGATGGATCATTGGTTCAATGGTGGTGGCGGATTCTGAAGTGTGTGCAAACGATGACCGCATGGGGTATGCTGGAATGGATATGTGTTCTCTCATGGCAAGTTTGTTTTGGTTGTTTGATATACGTTTTTTGCCGCACATGAATATTTTTTTTAAAAAAAAGTGTTTTTGTTGACGCAGAGGCATTTCTTATGTTTTTCTTTTGAAAGCTCGTCATTTCCTATGTTTGTTTCGTCCCTTCCTCTCCAAAATGGTACGGAGTTGTTGTTTTTTTGAGAAAAATGGTACGGAGTTGGATATGTGGTAAGTTCGGACGTAGACTAGACTGTAGGCTGTCCTTGAGGTGGAAGGGCCGGCAAATCCCATAATAAATTATCACTATACGTACACTTTTCCTAACTATAATGTTATCGTTGTTTAGTACTCTACGGATCAGTTCCTAACAAATATACAATACAACCATGGGAACGTCCGTACGTCCGTATGCGGCGCCGTCGACTAGAATGTGCGTACAGCATCTCAGTTTCACATCGAAACTTACCTCAATGCATGCCTTAGTGCCCAAGGCGGGCTAACTAAGCGACGCGTCCCCTCCGACGTACTCTGCGCCGGCGGGCGGCGGCCGGCACCACACACGATCGCCGACGGGAGCCTACAGGCTGTAGGTCGGCAATATTGAGAGGTGCGTGGAGGCCACAACTTTGTACACTACACTCGTGGCATGTCGATACGCGGTTTCGCCGCGACACCTGGAACAGCAGAAGGAGTTGACCGGGCTCTCCGCCACCAGGTGTTGTCTGCTGGGTGGACAACGACGTGACGTCGCCAACGTCGTGCCAACTGCCAAGTGGTACTCGTGCTACCATTGCGCGTTCTGCATCCACAGTGGACATAGTCTTGCTTAGGCTGGAGACAGGCGATTCGCAGCACACACAAAAAAAGGCTGGACACAGGCACCATATGATATTGTATTTTTGTAAACTTAGATAACCTAATTGATATTTTCAAATATTATGCAAAAAAAAACACGCGCAGGCCACGGTCTTATGGATAGAAATTTGGTAATGTACCAAAATAGATTCAAATTTTGCTGATTCCAAGTCCGATTAGAATTAGCTCATATTTTTTCGACAAAGAAAATATATATTAATATCGAAATGACACCAATTACATCCAGCCTCTCTAACAATATAATGTCAAGAAATTCGACGTGTTTGCAACGTGTACGGTTTTGACGTGGACATCATCATACAAACAAAGCTCCATTCACGCAACATTTTATGAAGCGTCCTTTTCTCCCAATCCATTGTGTACTACCAAAATAGCCGCGCATGTGACACAATGGCTATGCAAGGCGAGCCGGTAGGTAGTCTCACCATCATGATCCACTCCCGGTAGCACTTATCATTCTCGAGCTCGATATGAGCATTGAGAACGTGCTCCTTGTCTCCGAACACTTGCCGATTTCTTTGAACACACCTTGATTCACCACCCCTACCATCGCCATGGTAATCGCAGCAATGAGCTTGCATTGGCGACATACCTAATTATGCCGGAAAGAAACAAGGTGTTGCGCAGGTGGAGGTAACAGCTGCAACTCTTGTGATCATATTAAGAGACGAAGCAACCTTGTGGAATCTAGCGGGTGTCTATCAAAAATTCACTTTGGAATGTAATGGGTGCCATGTTTTTTGAATTATTTTTAAATCATCATTTTGAAGTTTAAAAACCCCGTAAAAAGTCCTAGATTTTGACAAAGATGAATTCTACGGTATTTGAACCATTTCAATGCAGAATGGACTAGAAAAAAAATAGTAAATCTGAATATTCTTCGAAATGTGCACGGTTCACTTTCAGAAAAATTTCATTTTCAGACAACCCAAACGTAATATTTCACTTTTATTTTTTGCATGCAGGTAGAAGACATAGTTGTTTACATATAAGTTTTTTTCAGAATATTTTAAAACTTCAAAGTATCATTTGCATAATTTTCAACAAAACAAACGGGCTCCATCCTGCAAAATGACCCTGTCGTGACTCATTCCTCTCTTCGACTCGGGCTGAGGCCATTTTCCCTTTTACTTCTGTACGCGTATGCCATTTGCCGTGTCTTACTTGTGTTGTTTTGTTCTCCTAGCTTACGTCGTCGATATATTGTACTAGTAATGTTTCTCCACCTAATTAGCAGCTCTTTCGCTAACATTAAAGAAAGTAGTACTACTTCAGAGTCAAATAGGAAAGGAAAATGCTGCCAATCATCCCGGGGGATCGCGCGTCTCGATCCCCAGTCTCGTTGGCACGCACACGGGAGGCCGTAGGTCAATCTTATCCGCACGCGATCTTCCTCCTCAACCGCACACGCCTGTCCTTTCTCACGTCCCTGCTACCGACGGCACGCAAGGACACACTCATGGCTGGGGTCCGCCACACCGGGTACCTGCTTCCACGCCGGCAGCTGCCGGCCCGCCGCGGTGAGTGCGCTCCGGCCCGTCCTCCTGGCCGTACCCCGCCCGCCAAGGCCGCCGCCGTCCTCGCCCATCCTCTCGCGGTTGTGCTACTCATCTGGAGCCGTCGACGACCTCGGAGACGATGGCCGGCGTGAGGTGTGGGCGGCGCCGCCGGAGACAGAGGCCACGACGCCCTCACTCATCCTCCCCCTTCCTTCTGTGGGGTTTGCTACTCGTTTGGTGGTGCTTTTCGACCTTGCTCCCATGGAAGCACGGTGGTGCTCCCAAGTCCGGCGGTTGTGTTTTGCGTTTTGGTCAATTTTCACGGTGGCAGCAGATTTTTGCTACATAATTGTATTTGTGTTGCTATTTTAGTATATTTTTTTTGTTATGAGAACTTCGGCAATTTTCCCGGCGAGGTCAACTATTTTGCTACAATACAACAATTTTTTTGCTATTGTAGTACAATTTTTTTGCTATAAGATTTTCCGGCGATGACTCCGGCGAGAGCCTACCAGCGCCGTCTCCGGCGAGTTGATTTTTGCTACAATAGTATTCCCTCCGTTCCATATTAGATGACTTCCACGTAGATGTATTTAGACATATTTCAATACTAGATACATCTATAAGAGAGTCATCTAATATGGAACGGAGGGAGTACTTTTTTAATCGCTACGGTATATCCGGTGAGATCTCCGGCGAGGTTTGACTTTTATTTTTTATTTTCTGGGATGAAACTTTTTTACTACATGGGAGCAAAAGCGGAATTTTTTTTTGCTACGGAAACAAAAGCGGGATTTGGGAGGAAAACAGGACACGTGTCGCCACAGGGATCCGGGGGATGGAAAAGTTTAATCCCACAGCGCTGTCCAATAGGAAAGCGCCCAGCCGGATGCGATAGCAGAATCTAATCAAAGAGTCGTTGTTTGGTTCCGTATTCTTAGACTGGTGCCAGTGCATCACCGCTTATCACGGGCTATAGCCCCGCCACGTTAGATTTTTCTCTCACTCTCACCCCACTCTCACGCCACTCTCACGGCACGGTGCCAGTGCACGGGCTATGGTCCCCACTATCACTCCTCTCTCCTCCACATCAGCATTTCTCTCTCCTCCACGTCAACATTTATTTTTAAGATTTAAAACATTGCAAATAATACAAGGGAATTATTTTATTCAACTAAAATTGTACCGATTACATAATAATTAATAAAAATTACATAAAAATTTGAAAAAAATACATAATCTAGGCATGAGCCCACACATGCTCAATCAAATCATGCTGGAGCTGGGTATACATCGGCGAGGCCCTCATTTCGTTGTCCATCTGAATCCTGGCTGCTAGGCTTGGTGGTGCATTGGTATGTATTGCAGGGCCGACATCGGAATCAACTGTCTCATAGATGTTCTCCAAATTGGTACCACGCTCATCGTCGATGATCATGTTGTGCAGAATGACACATGCACGCATGATCAATCCAAGAGTACGCCTGGAGTAGGAGCGTCCCGGAACTGCTATAATGTTGAACCTAGCCTTCAGCACTCCAAATGTACACTCGACATCTTTGCGCCAAGATGCTTGAGCAGTAGTGAACAGCCGATGCTTTTCACTTCGTGGAAGAGTAACACCCTTCATGAACACCGGCCAGGAGGGGTAGATGCCGTCGGCAAGGTAGTAACCCCTGTTGTACTAGTGTCCATTCACCGTGAAGTTCACTACGGGTGCTTCTCCTCTAAGCACGTCCGTGAACAATGGCGACTGATTGAGCACATTGATGTCGTTGTTGGACCCGGCGACTCCAAAAAAGGCATGCCAGATCCAACGATCATACGACGCAACGGCTTCTAAGATTATGGTAGGGTGTTTGATGTCTCCCCTTGTGAATTGACCGGCATGCACAACTGGGCAGTTCCTCCACTGCCAATGCATGCAATCGATGCTCCCTAGCATGCCCGGAAAGCCGCGCTCCTTGGCTTTCGCTAACAGACGCTGAGTATCCGCGACAGTAGGTCGACGGCAAAACTCTTCCCCGTAACAGTTGATGATGCCCTCACAGAATTCCTCTAGACACTCTGACGAAGTTTGTCTAGCTAACTTAAGCCACTCATTTATCGTATCAGCAGCGGCTCCATAAGCTAACAGACGCAACGCCGCAGTACACTTTTGTAGGGAAGAAAAACCAGCACGGTTGAGAGCATCAGCTCTTTGGGTGAAATACGGAGAGTATTCACCCAATCTATCCACAATGCGTAGAAAAAGGGATCGCCTCATCTGATACCTTCGCCGGAAGAAACTCGGAGGATAAGCACAGTTGTCCGTGAAGTAGTCGTCGTAGAGCCGATCGTGGGCGCCCAGACGATCACGCCTGATGAACTCTCGACGGCGTCGCGGCGGTCTTGGCACCGCTTCGAGGTTGAGCATCGCCGCCTCGTACTCCGCCTGTATTGCAGCGATCATCTCACCCTCCACTCCGTCGCTCGAATCGCTGCTGCTGGACGAAGACATGGCGTCGAGAGGAGTGGAAATGGAGAGTGGAGGAGCTGAAATGAGGTGTGGAGTGAGTGCAGACATATGGGGGTATTTATAGGGGGAGGAGATGAAAATTTCGATTTTTTTCTTATTTTTTCGGGCAGCAACGGCTCCCCTAACGGCTAGCTGACGTGGACCAATCAGGGGGTGCCACGTCAGCTAGCCGTTACTCCCGGCCCCGCTCCCCACTATCGCCTCCCCCTATCGCCCCTCGTCGCCACCGCACCGCCCCGCCTATCGCCCCCTCTCGCCCTCTCTCTCCCGGCCAGTGCGGGCGGTAGCCGGGCGGTATACTGCCGGTCGCCGCGGCCACCGCCCGCCGCTCCCCTCTCGCCTCACTCCCGCCCGCCTCTCGCCCCGTCGCCGCCGCTACCGCCCCCGCTCTCTCCCGCACTGGCACCAGCCTTATAATTCGCACATAGCACGAGCTCAAATTCTTTTGGGTACCTGGTACGTACGTGGAGTCGCTATCCCGACTCTTTATTTTATTTTATCGCCATGTAGATGCATATACGGAATACATAGGTCGGCGCGCCACCGTACGTGTACGTGGTCGGTGGGAACAAAAGTGGATAAGTCTATCTCATCTCAGATTCCGGCTCAGTCAAATTGTAGCTATATGCAATGTACGGAACATACTTCAATTGTCCGTGCGTGTAATGTGAATGACGATGATCCGGCCGATTTAGCTTTGTGTGTATGCCGAACATGCATTCGTTGGTGTCCCATAAAAAAAAAATGCATGCGTTGGTGTATGCCGCTAGTCAACTCTGACCCAACGCGTAGCTGCTTGCTTCATGTGCAATCACCGGCCGCCAGGATGGAGTCTTGGCTGATCTTGTTTCAACTTGTGTACGTTGGTTAGTGGAGAATGGAGAAGAAATCGCAGGACAGTTGCGCCGAGAGGCGGAGAGGACTGGATACTCGATCAAGCTACGAGTCACTTTTTGTGTCACACGAAGACCATGTGCACAAGTAAGGTCAAAGATGAATCTGCGTCTTCATATCCGTCCAAGTATCCCGATTCCCGAGGCATATGTATCGACATTTGATGTGCCTTCAAAATATTGTGTGCCTTTTCTATAAAAGAAAATTGTGTACCTTGAGGTTGGGACAGCTGGAACGGAGGTCAGGATCCTGGTATCCATTCAGCGGTCCAAAAGCCCCTGCAGAATCTGCAAGGAGGCTGGTTAGAAGAATGCCCGGAGGCCAGGCGAGTCAAGCCAGCGATCTGTTGTCGACTCCGTGCTTGCAAGCTTCGCACAAATATGAGCAACTAAGTTTGCTGACCGGTTTACGTGCTGAATACAGAACGAATTAAAAGAGAAAACTAGCTCCCCAATTTCAGATAAGATAGGCGCCACTAAGAATCTTGATGGGTGACATATAGACCATAGATTGATCATCTCCAAACCGTCGATCTCCAATAAAACTTTGTCATAGCCACATAGTTTGGCGAAGAGTGCACCATCTCTATGGCCAGAGCTTCAGAGACTAAGGGATCCGTCACACCGTAACATCCTAGTGTTTGGGAGGTTATAAGAATCTAAATATAATATGTACATTTGCAAACCATGCATTTAAAAATACGGAAAATTTTGGCGCAAAAGTTTAAACGAAGCAAAGTGACCAAGGTTTCGCTTGACAGGATGAAATAGGTGTAAACCAAATCATCTGATTACACAAACCGTAATTGGTTGTGACCAACACAAACTCTCAACAATCTTAACCACAAGTCTATAAGTGACTTGGGATAAATCACTAGGTATCTAGAACTCAAAGAGGGGCGAGTATCCAAATCACATAGTTGATGATCACACTTCCACAAGATAGTAATGCACAAACGAACCATCTCATCAATAGAGATATTATGTCCTCTAATCATGAACTCTTTAAGATACCAACCATTCACAGAACATCTTTCTAAATTATCTAATAACTCTTAAGTGAACCTTCACAAGTACATCACAAAGGTTCAACATGACACAAATGATATAAACAAGTGTTAACTCAAATCACAAGTGGGAAAGGACTTAGTTATCATTAATAATATATTTATGAAATATGTACATATCTCATCAACCATAAAAGAAGTACCTAAAAGAATAATCAAATCTTCTTCAACTACTGTTAAACCTTGATTCAATACATATGATCTTTCCAAACCTCTATGTTTGCACCATGATTACAAATGAAGAATATAAAGTAGCAACATGACACCCTAAGAGAACAACTAACAACTTTGATTTAAATCATTAAACCCCAATAACATTCACATGTTAATTGTTTCAATCATCTTATACAAGTGAGCATATGAAACCTCAACACATCAATGAACCATTCGATCAATTTATTATCTTAAGTCCTCATTCCACACACACTCCACATTTCTATCCATATCAATATTCAATAACTAAAGTATCTCTGGATACAACTAATGGATAACAACAAATATAACCTATCTTAGAGGAAATGAATTGATATCTAAGTAAAACCAATCATAATGAAACAAATACATAGCTTATGGGAAATAAAATAAGAAGTATATGAAAGGAGAATAAAATCATGAACTAACTCTTAATCTAGATCTTGTTATTTTGTCTAGACCATTCTATTTTGATTTTCCAATCTTCTCTAATACATTCTGCAAGAGAAGCAAAACACAAGAAAAGAGGAACTACCACAAGAAGATCTGCAGAAGGATTCTTTAGATTGTTCTAGAAGTGATATTACAATCTATTATAAGAGTATTTGGAAACTCTTATATCTTGATCTGATCTTATTAACTCCTCTTGAAATAGTGTGATACTCCAATGTTAGTGTTATATAGAAGTAGTTTGGTAACAAATTTCTAGACCTTGTTAACAGATTACTTTTGTATATTCAAACGATTGAGTGTCATACACAAACAAACAGAGGACTGAATTACATGGTACATCTCAGCCTATTGTATATGAGTAGTAATTTGGAGGCAAGACTAGCTACCTTGTTAAGAAATTATTCTTGTATGCATATGGCAACTTGATGTACTAAAATAAACTTACATTCTTTTATAATCATCTAAGCAAAATCTTTGCTTAGAGAAATTGGTTGTCTTCACCACAAGGGTGAGACTGTTGGAGTAGGAATCCAAGAGATGATCCTACTTGCAAATGACAAAGGCAGTATCTGAGGACTAGTGGCAAATAGAGACAAGAACATCAAGCAACAGAAGTCAACAAGGAACAACACTACCTTAGTAAGGGAGCATAATAAATTATCCAGTGAATCAATAGGTAATATTAGAGACTTATAATCTCTATTCCTTGTCAAGCTCATCAGAGATAAGGAATACATGATAATCTGTTTAATGGAAACACTTATCAAGTAAGAAATAATAACCAGCCATTGCATCCCTAGGACTTGTATTATGTTGAGATAGATGGTAACAAGCCACCAACTTGTTTTCCATATCCTTCTCATACATATGACAAATAGTTAGTCACAAAAATTCACCCATACATAACCATGCAAATGATCACATGTTACCAAAACAAAGATGGGGTAAAATCCATAGTGGAACCTATGTGGAAAACAAACAGATGAGATTCCCAAAGCCACTCATGTTTTCCACTTAATCAGGTACTAAAAATAGCAAACATGGCTTACACACACTTAAGTAAAATGTCAACCATTAGTGCTAAGAGTTTCAATTATTAGAATAACAAGTTACAAAAGAAAACCGGTCCATTACCAATCAAAATCATTTGGCATGACTTGGAAATAAATTCCATAGTCACTGATTCTATTTTCAAGGCATAACAAACACTACTTAGTAGTTTTACGATGTTTGCTCAAGTACTTATATCAAAATTTATCCAATTTTGAAACACACCACCTTGTTAATCACATGTTTGTTGTGGCTCATGTTAATCATGCCTAAAATAATTTTAAAGCCATTTAATAAATTAAATGGTGAGAAATAACAAAAATCACTTAATCTAGCACCCTAAGTATAAAATTTAAATCTTGATCAAAATTGAAAAAGAAAAACATGGTGAGCTTGGAAATTTGATAAGGAATTCAAAACTGATTTTTATAATTTTTATCTTTACAAGAAAGCCCTAAAAACAGTGTTTTATTTTCAGTTTTGTTAACAGAAAGACCTAACAGTAATTTATAAAAAAACTTCCAGGGGGTTATCCGAAAATTGTTATTTCTTTTCCTTCTTCCCTTTCGGCCAGAAGGCAGAGAACTCACTGGTGCGTCGCCGTGTCAACGTCGTGGCCACCTTCGTGCCACCTCCTGCCTGCCTGTGCACTCGCAAGGATAAGAAGGAGCAAGACGTCTACATCTCGCTCTCTTTTGTGCACTCTCGCTCTCTCTCTCTCTCTGCACTGAACGAACCCAAACCCTAACCCTAGCCACTCGTCGCCATCGACTCCGGCCACGCCGGGACCAATTAAGGCCACTGGGGATGCCCCATCGCCTCCTCCTTCTCCTCGAGTAGACGCAGAAGCCGGGAAGGCTGAGAGCCACAAAATCGTGCCGTTCCATTCTCTCTCAGCCGCCGGCCGTCGTGGAAGCTCACAGATGGTGCAGATCTTGCACATGTTGGGATACCCCAAGAGGAGGGTGTGATGAACACATCGGTAGGAGTTTTCCCCTTAGTTAAGAACCAAGGCTATCAATCCAGTAGGAGAAGGAGGACCTTCGGAAGGTTGATGCCACTCACGGTGGTGCTGGCGCTTCACCGGTGTGAGCAACAACGTGGAACCTGCACACAACACAACCAAAATACTTTGCCCCAACGGTACAGTGAGGATGTCAATCTCGCCGATCTTGCTGAAAACAAAGATTAGGCGTATAGTGTAGAAAAACAGTGTATGCTTGCAGAAATTAGAGAGAGCGGGAAATTGTTGTGGTTTGTTTAACAGTTTGGAAAATGAATCGGGGTTCATAGGTTCACTAGTGGTGTATCTCCATAAAACTAACATGCTGGGTGAACAAATTACAGTTGGGCAATTGAAAAATAAAGTTTGCACCGTAGTGCACATTATAACATGATGATTACTATGATATTTAGTGCGGGCATTGCAACAAGATACATAGACTGACATCCATCTACATCTATGACTAATAATCCACCCTCACGTTATCATTCGAACCCCCTTAGGTATTCAGTTGCAAGCAACAGATAATCACATTAAGCAATGTGTGTAATGTAAGCAATGATTATACACGCGGGCACTCTCACCGCTGTTTTCTCCCTAATGGCAACAACACATCCTCCCCGTTCACGTTTCTCTCACTCGAGCAAGGCAATAAGGAGGCATGAACCCACTATCAAGCATAAATACTCCCTCTTGGAGTCACTAGCAACTACTTGGCCAGAGCAACCACTAGAAACGGAAAGCATGCAAGATCACAAATAGCATATGCAATAAAGACTATAACCAACTTGGCATAAGGTCAATATTCATCGGATCCCAGCAAACACAGTATATAGAATTACATAAGATCAATCTCGATGATGATAGGTAGCTCACGAGATCAAAACATGGAGGCATATGAGGAGGAGACAACCATTTAGCTACTGCTATGTACCCGTAGTCCAGGTATGAACTACTCACGCATCACTCCGGAGGCAGGCATGGTGATGTAGAAGCATCTGGTGATGATTTCCTCTCCGGCAGGGTGCCGGAAAACAGCTCCAGAACCCTCCTGATCTAGGGTTGACGGTGACGGCGGCTGCGGAACTTTTTCGTGGATTTTGATTAGGTGCTTAGGGTTTTCCATCCGGGGAGCTTAAATAGGCGAAAGGGCAAAGGCGGTTGAGCTCCAGGTGTCCCACACCCATAGCTGGCGCGGCCAGGGGGACCCGCGCCAGCCCATGGTGTGGTCCCCCTATTGCCCCTCTTTGACTCCTCTTCGGTCTTCTGGATGCTTCCGGGGAAAATAGGACTTCCGGGCTTCGAACTTTCCAATTCCAAGAATATTTTCAGAGCGACTTTTCTGAAACTAAAAACAACAGAAAACAAGGAACTGACTCTGTGGCATCTTGTCAATAGGTTAGTCCGGAAAATCGATAAAAATGACATAAAGAAGGGAGAAAACATGTAGCAATTGGCATAATATCATCATGGAGAATCAGAAATTAGGGATACGTTTATGACGTATCAAGCATCTCGAAGCTTAGTTCCTACTCGTCCTCGAGTAGGTAAACGATAAAACAATAATTTCCGAGGTGACAAGCTACTAACATGAACTTGATCAATCTAATGTAAAAGCATATGCACGTTGATATCATAAAACTTTAAACAGAGGCATGATAAATAAAACTTTAATAATAAAGCATAGCAATTACTTTGCATCACAAAGAGTATCTCAAATAAAGAATCATGAATAATAATGCAAAGAAAGGTAAACGTTTGTTTGAGGTATAGAGAAAGCATGGAAAAGTGATATTTCGATAGTCCTTCAGAGTGGGGCAAAACATAAATGTCAGGTCACCTTCAAATTTCAAGAGGAAGACTAGAACAAATAATTTAAGAACAAATGGTATCACGTCATGAAGTAATTATTGATGTTTATGGGACAAATGCACATAGAACTCGGAATGGAAAAAATGCTCTCTCAACTATGCATAAAGTTAGAGGGTGGGGACTCAACATAAAAGTAAAAGAAAGGCCCTTCGCAGAGGGAAGCAGGGATCACTCATGTGCTAGAGCTTTTTATTTTATTAAACATAGGTATTAAAAGTTTGAAATTTGTGAAGGAATGTCTATATTTTAGGAGGGGTGTATGCTAGTCTCAACGATTGGTAAACGAACAATACAGTACGTCACAAGTCAACTAGATTCACAAGAGCGGCTCCCATAGTGAAGGACGCAACTGGTGTAGAAGGTCATCCCTCTTTCTCTTTTGTTTACACAATTATGCTTTGACTGATATGATCAGGGGCAAAAATAGCAAAGAGAATTTGTTTGCATTAATTTGGGGCTGGGCACCCCGCTGCCAGCTCTTCTATCATTTGGATAAGCGGATGAAGCCACTAGTCCATGGTGTGAAATCCAATCAACATGTGAGATAAATATTCTATATTGACGTCCTCATGAGCAAAAACAAGAACACAAAGCAAGAATAATTTTGAAGGTTTTAAAGGTAACACATGAGCAATTTACTTGGAATGGCAGTTAAATACCACATGTAGGTAAGTATGATGGACATAATGGTAAAAACTTTGGTTTAAGGGAGTTTGGATGCACGAGTAGAGCTCATACTCAATACAGGTGGGGGCTAGCAAAAGACTGGGAGCGACAAATCAAGAGAGCATAAGAGCCATAATCATGCATAGCGACATAAGCATCATTAATTAAAAAATAAGAAGTATCACAAGTTCAAAAACTAAGTGTTCATGGAGGCTATTCGTTACTGGTTTGTAGTCATAAACATGGTGTGAGCATGCGCCAAGCCAACCAAATAAAACATTCGAAAGAGAATACCATTTATTGATGCTTTACTATGACAAGAACAACTCATGAATCTTTCAATACATATTAAACACTCTCAGCTATTTGAGGCTAATCATGCTACTCAATAACCACAAGGATTTAAAACTAAAAGAACATTTAGCATGGCATGAAAAAGTTCTAGCCACAGTCTATACAAGCTTCTACTAGTAATGTTATAAATTCTACTTCAAGTAGCAGTTTTCTTTCTCCCAACTAGCACCATACAAAACATGCTTTAACAAAAATACTCTTTATGATAAATCAAGAAAACATGAGAGTACTCAAATAACACTACTAAAACTAACAGCTCTGATAAGAGATGGATGCAAAACAGGAGCTAATTAAATGCAGCAGCAAAACAAAGACTAAGAATACAACGTATTCTCAAGAAAAAGCGGAGCGTGTCACTCTCCAATAAAAGAATGTTGGGGTCCAACAAAGATTATTATGAAAGTAAAAAAAAACTGAAAGCAAAAGCAAAAGCAAACTGAAAATAAAAATAAAAAACGCTCCAAGTAAAGCACATAAGATGCGACCGAATAAAAATATAGTTTCACTAGAAGTGACTTGATAATTTGTTGATGAAGAAGGGGATGCCTTGGGCATCCCCAAGCTTAGACGCTTGAGTATTCTTGGAATTTGTTTGGATGTACCACCGGGGCATCCCCAAGCTTAGGCTTTTTACTCTCCTTGATCACATCATATCATCCTCTTCTCTTGACCCTTGAAAACTTCCTTCACATCAAAATTCTCACAATCTTCATTAGCAACGTTAGTGCAATCGAAATAATAAACTCACATGGTTCAGTTTCAACCCAAGACTAGCAATCAAAAACACATTATATACTTTCACAACTTCTTTTAAAACTCTTTTTATCATAAGAACACCAAAAGAAAGAGATTAAGATGCAAATGCAATAATTGGCAGAAATCTGTCAAAATAGAACAGCAGACAGAGATCGATTTTTTCAAAAATCTTATGTTGCTCAAATAAATAAGTGGTCAACTAAGAAAAGTTGCATATATAACTCAGTATTAAGAACAAAAAATATCATGTCATTTTTAATTTTCTGTGGTTTTTAATGGAATTAACAGCGGAGAGAAGAAATCTGTTTTCTGCGCAGAAATCCGAAATATAGTGTCAACTTTCCACTAGAGGCTTTACTTGGCTCAACAAAAACACAAAAGAAAAAACATAGAGGGGTTACTAATGAAATAGAAAACACCCAGGTGCAAATCACACCAAAGAAAACAA
The DNA here is from genome assembly GCA_028641055.1 of Alopecurus myosuroides. Taxonomy (NCBI): domain Eukaryota; kingdom Viridiplantae; phylum Streptophyta; class Magnoliopsida; order Poales; family Poaceae; genus Alopecurus; species Alopecurus myosuroides. The sequence goes on from CM054059.1 coordinate 468,729,004, forward strand.
AGGAAAACTGAATGAAAACTGAGAAATAAAACGGGTTGTCTCCCGGTACCGCTTTTCTTTAACGCCTTTCAGGTAGGCATAAAAGGGCAACTCGGGTATTTTCAAGTGAAGAAGCAACAATAACTTCCTCTAACCCATTATTTTCAGCAATAGGAACTCCAAGTTCTTATGAAGATTCAACATGGAGGTCACTTTTAGTTTCATTAATTCTTTTAGCAATTTTCAGCACAAATTGAGATTTGGGTTTAGTTGTCTTAGGAACATATATGAATCTTTGCTCCTTTCCCACAAAGGCTTTCTCCTTCTTGAAATTAAGAGATGAAAAAGTCGAGCTTAAGGTTCCCATAGCATCTTCTAGTTTACCAATCCTAAGATTTTGATTTTCATGAGTGATGCTAGCCTCTAAAGCGGTGATTCTTTTATAAATAGTAGTTATTGATTCATTAATTTTGCTAGCATTATCCAGGAAAATTGATAAGTTCATTTCCAAAGAGTTTAGTTTATTAATAACATCCTCCAAAGTGATCTCAGTTTTAACAGTTATAATGGGGGTGATCTTACTAAACTTTCAATCAAATTGCAGGCTTCTACAACAGGAATTCCTAGAAAATTACCACGTGTAAGAGTATCTTACAGCAGGAATTCCTCAGGAGTATCAGGGTAGAATATTTTTTTGTACATTTAATATGAGCATCATTTATTCTATACCAAGTATCTTTTAAACTCTCTCCCCGTGTTGCTTAAAAGAACGAACCTCAACCTCAGGGATACTCATTCTAGTGAAATAAAAGCAAGCAAATAAATAACAACTATGAAGTAAACTATTTTTTTTTGTGTTTTCAACATAGAGAATAAAAACAATACAAAAATAAAAACAAGACAATAAACAAAATAAAGAGATCGAGAGTGAGAGACTCCCCTTGCTAGAAGACTTCCTTCTCCCCGGCAACGGCGCCAGAAAAAGTCCTTGATGGTGCAGATCTTGCACTCGTTGGGATACCCCAAGAGGAGGGTGTGATGAGCATAGTGGTAGGAGTTTTCCCCTTAGTTAAGAACCAAGGTTATCAATCCAGTAGGAGAAGGAGGACCTTCGGAAGGTTGATGCCACTGACGGTGGTGCTGGCGCTTCACCGGTGTCAGCAACAACGTGGAACTTGCACACAACAAAACCAAAATACTTTGCGCCAACGGTATAGTGAGGTTGTCAATCTCACCAGTCTTGCTGAAAACAAAGATTAGATTTATAGTGTGGAAAAACAGTGTATGCTTGCAGAAAGTACAGAGAGCAGGAAATTGTTGTGGTTATTTTAATAGTGTGGAAAATGGACCGGGGTTCATAGGTTCACTAGTGGTGTATCTCCATAAAAATAACATGCTGGGTGAACAAATTACATCTGGGAAATTGACAAATAAAGGTTGCACCGTAGTGCACATTATAACATGATGATTAATATGATATTTAGTGCGAGCATTACAACAATATACATAGACCGACATCCATCTGCATCTATGACTAATAATCCACCCTCAGTTTATCATCCGAACCCCCTTAGGTATTAAGTTGCAAGCAACAGATAATCGCATTAAGAAATGTGTGTAATGTAAGCAATGATTATACACGCGGGCACTCTCACCGTTGTTTTCTCCCTAATGGCAACATCACATCCTCCCCCTTCACGCTTCTGTCACTCGAGCAAGGCAACAAGGAGGCATGAACCCACTATCAATCATAAATACTCCCTCTTGGAGTCACTAGCAACTACTTGGCCAGAGCAACCACTAGCAACGGAAAGCATGCAAGATCACAAATATCATATGCAATAAAGACTATAATCAACTTGGCGTAAGGTCAATATTCATCGGATCCCAGCAAACATAGCATATAGAATTACATAAGATCAATCTCGATCATGATAGGCAGCTCACGAGATCTAAACATGGAGGCATATGAGGAGGAGACAACCATCTATCTACTGTTATGGACCCGTAGTCCAGGGATGAACTACTCACGTATCACTCCGAAGGCAGGCATGATGATGTAGAAGCCTCCGGTGATGATTTGCTCTCCGGCAGGGTGCCGGAAAACATCTCCAGAACCCTCTTGATCTAGGGTTGACGGTGACGGCGGCTGCGGAACTTTCTCGTGGATTTTGATCAAGTGCTTAGGGTTTTCCATCCGGGGGGCTTAAATAGGCGAAAGGGCAAAGTCGGTGGAGCTCCAGGGGCCTCACACCCATAGCTGGCGTGGCCAGGGGGACCCGCGCCAGCCCATGGTGTGGCCCCCCTGTTGCCCCTCTTGGACTCCTCTTCGGTCTTCTAGATGCTTCCGGGGAAAATAGGACTTCCGGTCTTCGAACTTTCCGATCCCGAGAATATTTCTAGAACAACTTTTCTGAAACTAAAAACAGCAGAAAACATGGAACTGGCTCTGTGGCATCTTGTCAATAGGTTAGTCTAGAAAATCGATAAAAATGACATAAAGAAGGGAGAAAACATGTAGCAATTGGCATAATATCATCATGGAGCATCAGAAATTAGGGATACTGTTATCACGTATCACTCACCAGCGAATTCAACCTCGACTCGGGTCACCAACACGCCCCCGAGCTCCACGGTGAGTTGTTTCATCTTGTGGTGTTCCCCGTTGTCTCTCTAGTCACCGGGAACCTCCTCGCCGTGTGAGCCCGTGAGCGTCGCCGCGTTCATGCATGCCGGAAAGACGTCGGTGACCATTTGGTCACCGCGCCGCCACCTTTTGTTTCATGACAATCCCCTCTAGCTACTCGAACTCGTGGATCGAAGTAATTTGGGGCGAATCGCGTGATTGCGGATCCACAGTAGAGAAATCCTCCATTGCTTATGTAGAGATGTCGTCGACATGACGCCGTGAAGCTTTTTCTTTTTATTTTATTTTTGATTTAAAATCGAATATGACATGTGGGTACCACCTGTCAATTTGAATATTGGCAAAAAATAATTAACTTGTTAATTCAATAACTTCAATTTTATAAATCAAAAAATATAAATAATATATCAGATTAATCAAAAAAATCTACTATTTATCAACTTTGCAAAAATATTTGATAAAATATAAAACTAAGCATTTTTTAAATTAAAGTTTGAGAATAATAATAAATAATTCCATAAATCAAAAAATAAAATTAATATACCAAATTTCTCAAAATGAGAAATGCAACTCACCTATGATGTTTTCACAGTCATTTGACCAAGTTTTCATGTGTGCAATATTTTACCTAGTCATTTAATTCATTTAAAATTAATAATTTATTCAAATCTTTTCAGAAAACTTCAAATGATATACCAAATTAAAGAGAACAACATTTCCAACTCAAATATGCCAAAAACAAAACATTTTGTTTAATTTATAAACTTGTTTCAAAAGGTATAATGGAATCTTATAATATTCCATTATAACCAGGAATAACTGCCACAACATTATTTTCCTTATTAATAAAACCCTCATGTTTTCACACCTACTAAACCTATCATCACAAGTAATTAGCAAGTATTGTGATGATAGAGTTATTTGTATTAATTTACCATTTTCTATTAAACTCCTTTTTCATTAGCTCTATACTTTTAATCGTAAAATAGAATGTGTTCGTTATCTTTTCAATAGTTGTTTTCCATGTGCTACGTCTTATTGCCTAACCATGTGGTAACACTTCTACTTAATCATGATAACAATTGATCTGATAAATAAAAGTGAAACATATGTAAGTCTAAAATAAGTAATAACCACATCAGCACAAGTAATGAAACAGTTCACCTAAAACCTATGAGATTAAGTTATCGTATCAAACATGCCTTACACTTGTAAGATGGGGTATTTTCCAGGGTATTTCGCGATGCATCTCATTACTATGCATGTATCGTTTTGCCAATGTTTTCTGTAGTCCTTACTGGGACTACTTTGTTATCTTTCAGATCTCGGGATTTTCTACGAGACCCTCGAACCCCGAAGACATGGAATATTATTGTCATTATCTCTATCTCAGGCAAGTTCATCACTTGCTCATATCCTTTGCAGTATTTCCTAATGAACTATTTGCAAAAACCCTATCATATTACCACCTATTATCAAAATAATGCATGATCCTATTTTTATAATAATATGACTACTTGAATGACTACCCGAGTGGTAGTGTTCTGTTTGGTGGGCGGATGGGACCATGGTAAGATCAATAGGTCAAAGTAAGGTTCCAACTGCATGGTAAAGTATTACCTAGGAATTAACAACAAATGCCGTCACGATTCTTACGCCGTAAATACCGCGTTAACCATGGGTCTTATATGGGGAAAGTAAGTCAGCTGTGATCTTCTCTCGTTCGCATGTCAACGGGCTGCCAGAGCCGTTCGTTGTAGGTATTGCGAGACTACATGCACATGGGTGGGATCCCTTAATTCGCACAGACTCTCGGGTATATGATGGTATGCAAGGGTGCCTAGATATCTATCGTGAGGGGTAGAATCAGGGGTTCAACCTGCTGGCAGAAATGGGTGGGCATGCATTATGTGGAGAAGCATGGTTTTGCTTGGATCAACAACCGGGACCCACACCTGAGTGGGAGTGGACAGGAATGTACACCTGGTTGTCAACATGGTCTTGATCGCCCATGGGTAAAGTAACACACCTCAACAGAGTGTAAAAGGATGTGTCATGTTACCCCCTGTTCCGGGAAGGAGCTGGGAACGCTGCAGGAAAGGCAACTCCATGAAGTTCTAATCATGTGAAGATATGGCGGGCATAGTCTTCCAAATTAAAAGCAACCTCTTGAAGAAAGATTAACAAAACCTTGCACGAGTTTATGACTCTTTCGAGTCTAAAGCTGTTGTAAGTGCATCAAACTACCCACTATATATCATGAACTTGTTGAGTAACGCTCGTTACTCATTCGTTCCCATTTGACCCCATGGTTAGAGTTGAAGCCTTAAAGGTAGAGCATTCACATGGAGAAATATGCAAATTGATCCCCTACTGGTTAAATTAGATTGGATATTTACAGCTGGTAATTGGACTGACAATTTCCGCAACACCGTGGTCACCCCTCTATCCAAATTATCCTCTCACCACATCCCTATTAAGATACAGATTGGCACTTACATACTTAAATGCACATTATTCAAATTTGAAGAATATTGGCTGCAATTTGATGGTTTTTTGGATGTGATCAACAAGTATTGGTTTAATAAGGGCGTTTATAAAAACCCTGCTCAAGATATTACTGCCAGATTTAAGACCCTACGTCATGGACTTAAAAAATCGTGCAAGAATTTCTCACAACTCAACAAGATCATTGACTCATGTAATTATGTACTGGCTATAATTGATGGTTTAGAAGATCAGAGATTATTATCCACACAAGAAACCAATTTCAGGTTGGCACTTAAAAAAAATCTCATACACCTACTTGAAGCTAAAAATTATGGAGGAGTCGTGCCAAGATTAGATGGGCCCAGCTTGGTGGTGAAAATACCAAATTTTTCCTCACTATTGCTATCAAAAGTTATAGATGCAATTATATTGCCTCCCTAACTATTGATATAGACAATATTGTGTGTGATCATGATGATAAAGATGCTGCATTATGGAGTAGTTACAAGGAAAGGATTGGGATATCTGATATTTGCCCTATGCTATTCAATCTTCAGGAAATAATTACTAGAAACAACAATATTGATTTCACATCCATTGAGGCTCCATTTACAAATAAAGAAATTGATGGCATTGTTGCTAAAATGCCATCATAAAAATCACCAGGACCTGATGGATTCAATGGTGCATTCATGAAAAAATATTGGCCCATTATAAACGAGCAGTTCTACAAGCTATGCCTGGATTTTCACAGTGGTATACTTGATTTGAGCAATATCAACACTGCATTCATTGCACTTATTCCTAAATTCCAAGACCCGGCAAGAGTTAATGATTATAGGCCTATTTCTCTGGTCAGTACACCACTCAAAATCATTACCCAGATTCTTGCTAATAGACTACAAGACATCATTATCCCTATCATTCGCAAAAATCAATATGGATTCATCAGAAAGAGGACTATCCAAGATTGCCTTGCATGGGCATTTGAATACATTCATTTATGTCACAAATCCAAGAAATAAACCATTATTGTCAAGATAGATTTTGAGAAAGCATTTGATAAAGTTGAGTATTCTAGTATCATTCATATGCTTACTCATTTGGGTTTTGGCAGTAAATGGATTGGGTGGATTAGCAGCATATTACACTCTTCATCTACGTCTATACTACTTAATGGGATACCAGGAAAGATTATTCACTTCAAAAGGGGTGTTAGACAGGGGGACCCGCTGTCCCCACTATTATTTGTGGCTGCTTCTGAATTACTGCAATATGCAGTTAATAATGCCTGGCATGAAGGATTTCTATCAACCCCACTAGATCATACTTATAATATGGATTATCCAATCATAAAATATGCTGATGACACATTGATTATCATGCCAGCAGATGCCACTCATCTACTACATCTCAAAAGTTTACTGGATAAATTTTCCACATCTACTGGACTCAGGGTGAATTATCATAAAACATCAATTGCTCCTATCAATATCTCCAATGAACAGTGTACTATGATAGCTAATATTATTGGTTGCAAGACTAAAACCATGCCATTCACATATCTTGTATTGCCTATGGGTACTACTAAACCCAGAATTCATGACTTTATTGGCATTATTGAGAGAATTGACAGAAGATTTATTAGTATTGTTGAAACTTTATCATATGATGGAAGACTCGTTGTTGTTAAATCCATTATCTCAGATATGCCCAATTTTGCCTTATGTACACTGAAAAATGCCTATTGGATTCATTGAGCACATTGATAAATCATCCAGAGGATTTTATGGGCTAGTAAAGATATTGAAAAAAGGGAAATGTCTTGTCAAATGGGACAATGTATGTAAACCAAAGAAGGATGGTGGACTGGGTGTTCTTGATCTCAGAACCCAGAACAATGCACTATTGATGAAGTATATGTGCAAATTTATGAGTAAGCATGATACCCCATGGGTCAAATTAATTTGGCAAGCTCATTATCAAGATGGCAAATTACCACAACATAATGGACCTTGTGGATCCTTTAGGTGGAAAGATTGTCTTACTCTACTAGATAAGTTTATGGATCATTTTAAATGCCAGCCTGCAGTTGGGGACACTATTGGATTATGGACGGGCCTATGGTAAGACACTACCTTCGTCAGGCAATATCCCCAACTATGCTCCTATGCTAGACAAGACAATATCTCATTGAAAACAACAATTGAGTGCAACAGTAATGGTGATATTTATGACCTATTTCACACTCCTTTATCTGATATTGCTATTTAACAATACAACACCTTCAAATATAAACTATTCATACAGTCAAGCAATCATGAGAAGGACAAGTGGTATGTGCCAGGTACCAATGCTACTTACAGGAATAGCAAAACATATAAAATGCTCAAGCCTTTCTGATGGAGGGATGATAACCCGGTAGGCTAACGCCAAGGAGTAACTCGGCCCAAAGGATGTTGTGCAAGACCCGGCTTAGGATAAAGGAGTTTCTAGAAGGCCCAGGAACATAGGCCTCGTAACCCGGATTGTGGGTTCCGGTAAAGGAAGTTTAGGGTTTGTAAGCAGTGTCCGGGTAGGATTCAGAGTACGCCTTGGAGAGTAAGTCAGGGGGTCCGGATGTAATATAAGCCGGCCTCTAGGTTAGGGTTGGACAAGTTGTATCGTGAGTAAGAACACAATCGCCGAATTGCGAGGTATCGGATATCCATTGTAACACGAGAGTTGAGATAATATATTCAGATCGGAGACTCGGCGACTTGATTGCCGGCTACCAGATCGCATATTACCATGGTTTCCTTTGAGCTAAACCCTCTCCCAAACACCAGAGTCGATTTTCCCCAAGACAAGTTACCCCCGGTAACGTCTGCCGTGATTATCCCACGATAGTTGGCGCCCACCGTGGGGCCAACGTCCAAGGGTGTTTACATCACGGGAGAAGCTCGGGAGAACATGAAGAACCTTGTCATCGGCGAGATCTACACCAACCCCGAAGGAGAGAAGATGGTGGACGATTTTGGCTGGGGGCCAGAGTCGGATCTGCTCGAATCCGGATCTGTCGTGACAATCGGCCGGATCAACATCTTCGTCAGCATGGTACGTACGTCTGGTTCAATCTCTAACGATTTCGGACTTGATTCTGTGTCAGGGGAGGCCACCTGCGTTCAGTCTGATGGGGAGGAATCGGTCGGGACGATAGATCCGACAGAAGAGCCCACCACGAAGAGGGAACAGCCGGAGGAGCCGGCATGGAACCCGCGTGGCTGGGTTATGAGAGAAGATGACACCGAGTCTATCTTGCACCTGCTGGAGGACCGGTACGAGGAAGATAGCGATGATGAAGAAGAATACGAATCTGCGCCAAGCATTGTGCGCCAGGTCGCGGTGTACACGGCCCCCGCAACCAATCTTAATCAGGGGAACGTGACCGCAGCCGCTGTTGGAGCGACGCAAGCATTGACCCAGCAGCAAAATCCGGTTGACGGAAATCCGGTTCTGACCCGGGTGGACGGAGAATCGGCTTCAGTTACCAGCCATGCGGCGGATAGTGAGTTGCAGGAAAACACGTCGGATATTTGGCAAACCGGACGCCAGGGGCGGGTCCTTCAAATCCGCAACACCCGGCCCTGTTCAACAACAACCTGGTCCTGGATCCCACCGTTCTAGCCACAGTCACAACCCCGGAAAACCCGGTAGAACGCGTTAGGGATCTGGATGTGGCCCGTCGTGCATTGGAACAACAGAGAAGGCAAGTGGAAGCAGAAAAACAAGGGGTAGCTGCGCGCCAGCGCGATCTAGATGCATTGGAGAACCGGCTCCGAGAAGAGACAACCAGGGTGCGTCAAAGGCACCAGACCAGATTACCGGCAACGGGTGGAGTCATAAACCCGGCCACACTATTCATCACACCTCAGGATCAGCCGATTCCAGCGGCAAACCAAGGAACTGTACATCAACCCGCAACTGGAGGAGCACAACCGGTAAACACGCAGGCCGGGTTACCCATATTACAGACTGGAGTTACTACTGGAAATACATTACCACCACCACCACCATCACGGTTTCGCACGCCAGCAGGCCATTACAAAAACCCCATGGATAATGTGTACGCAGCAACACTCGCATTGAATCAAATCCCCGTGAGAGAGTCACCCCACGCAGAGGAGACCCGGCGAGCGATAGATCTATTACGCACTGCGGTGGCACAGCAAGTCAATTACCCGGATAACAGAAGTGGAATGCATGGGACACCGTATATCAGCCAACAACGAGCCAATACCGGCAATATTCAGACAAGCTCAGCGCGACGGAGGGCAGAGCAGCAGCAAATGCCGCCTCCTCCCCGCGTTCAAGCAGTACCAGCGGCATCAGCAGCGCAAGCTATTGTGGATAGTTCCAGAGCGAGGAGAGCCGCGGACGGGTCTGCGGTGCATGGACCAGCAGCAGTGCCGCGTCCAGCCGCGCCCCCCGCAGGATCGCACGTTTCCCGAGTGAGGCCGGTTCCGACTAATCTCGCTGGGCCTAAGTGTCTGTCGGATAACATCAGAGCTGAGCCTTACCCGGATAAATTTAAAGAACCGGGTAAAGTAGTAAATTATGAGCCGACTATGGATCCAGAAATATGGTTAAGCGGTTATGAGATGGCTATGTCAATCCGCAATGCATCCGAAAATCTTCAAGCCAAGTTCATGTATTTGATGATGTCAGAAGGAGCGGCAAAGTTATGGTTCAATAACCTACCGGAAGGATCTATCAAGTCATGGGAGGATTTGAAAAATGCGTTTATCAAGCACTTTCATGGGACGTGCAGAAAACTATTTACTATTGACGACTTAGAGCGGTGCGTCCAGAAGAAGGGAGAATCGGCGCGCAGCTGGGTGCGCCGAGTTATGGAGATACTTCACTCATCTACAGATATCCAGCCCAAGGATGCGTTACAAGCTATGGCAAAGACATGCAAGTACATACCTTTAGTGCAAAAGTTGACTCGCATGAAATCCAGTCGGAATGCTTCAGAGGTTACGATGGGAGAGCTAATGGACGCATGCAACAAACACGCTGCAACGGATACCACAGAAGAGGACGTCGATGACAAGAAAGCAAAAGCGAACACAAGTAACAATGGAAGAACCGGCAAGGAATCAACGCCGGGTAACAATGGAGGTAATAATGGAAACAACCAGAACAAGCGCCCGTTTGAGGGAAACTCCGAGTTTGTCGCTAGCACAGAGGCCGGGTCTTCGAGACCTAGGGCAGAAGGAAACTTCAATGGAGGAAACCAGAACGGAGGGAATTATCAAGGACCGCCCAGGCCGGGTAACAACTGGGATATCTTCAGAATGGCGTGCCCAAAGCACAGCAGGAACGGTAGGCCGGCTAACCACTCATTGGAGCAATGTGCGGACCTACAGAGATGGAAGAACGAGGAAATAAACAAGACTATGCGAGGTGCAGGTCGGGGAGGAGGACCGGGTCCGGGTGGAAACCCGGGCAACGGCCCACCCCCAGCCGGCAACCCGGCAGGCGGAAATCCGGGTAATAACCAGGGAGGATCTGGAGGTTTCCAGGCCAACCCCAAGCAATTGGGACAATACCACGTGCATACTACAGGAATTTCCAACAAGGATAAAAAGATACTGAAAAAGGCGGTAAACTCAGTTGCCTCGGCCGTTCCGAGATACCTGAGATGGTCAGAGCAGGACGTAACATGGAGCAGAAGGGATCACCCGAAAAGGATAGAACACCCGGGAGTCTTAGCATTGGTGGTTGCGCCGCAGGTTAATGGTTATGAGTTGAAAAAGGTCTTAATGGACGGCGGTAGTAGCATCAACATCTTATATTGGGAAACCTTCCTACGCATGGGTCTCAAGGAGTCCCAGCTACAGAAGAGTTCAACAGTTTTTCACGGGATAGTACCGGGTCACTCAGCGTGCCCCGAGGGAAAAATCACATTGGATGTAGCTTTTGGAGAATCGAAGGACAATTTCCGGGTTGAGTGGCTCACTTTCGAGGTGGTCAAGTTGCGCAGCCCTTATCACGCGCTATTCGGAAGGCCGGCTTACGCTAAGTTTATGGCCAGGCCGTGTTATGTGTATCTACAGCTAAAAATCCCGGGCCCCAAGCAGACCATCACCATACATGGGAGCCGGGATATAGCGGCTGAGTGCGATGAAGGAGATGCGGCAATGGCTGAACAAGCCTGCAGAAAAAAGGAACTCAAGTATTACCGGTCTCAAGTAGACCCGGACGACAGAACAGCGTTAAAAAGGCCGAATACTGAAGATGAGAGAGCGAAGTTCAAAGCAGCGCAGGACACCAAGATGGTGGCCTTTGTCGAGGGTGACCCTTCTAAGCAATTTGCTATAGGATCTAACTTGGACAGCGAGCAGGAGAAGGCACTTGTGGAGTTCATTCGTTCGAATCAGGATGTGTTCGCCTGGACGCCCAGCGACATGCCGGGTATCCCTACAGAGCTGGCAGAGCACAGTTTGCACGTTGATCCCAAGTCCAGGCCTGTGAAGCAGGGCCTGAGGAAAATGAATGAAGAAAGAAGGAAGGCTATAGGAGAAGAAATTGCACGGCTGCTTACAGCCGGCTTTATCATGGAAGTATTTCACCCGGACTGGTTAGCAAACCCGGTTCTCGTGATGAAAAAGACCAATGAGTGGAGAATGTGCATTGATTATACAAGTCTCAACAAGCATTGCCCAAAGGATCCGTTTGCACTACCAAGGATAGATCAGATCATAGACGCAGTGGCTGGAAGTGACCTATTATGTTTCCTAGACGCATATTCCGGGTATCATCAGATCAAACTCAAGAAGGAAGATTGGGAGAAAACATCGTTCATAACCCCTTTCGGGGCCTTTTGTTACAAGACCATGACATTTGGATTGAACAACGCTGGCGCAACCTATCAACAGTGTATTCAGAAGTGCTTTGAGGACCAAATCGGACGCAATGTTCACGCATACGTGGATGATGTGGTGATCAAGACCAGGAAAGCGGAGACATTTATTGATGATCTAAAGGAAACGTTCAAGAACCTGAGAAGGTACCAGATGAAACTTAACCCGACAAAGTGTGTTTTTGGAGTCCCAGCCGGGAAATTACTCGGCTTTATCGTTTCTGAGAGAGGAATTGAGGCAAATCCGGATAAAACCAAAGCTATCCAGAGTCTGAAAAAGCCGGAAAATTTGAAGCATGTTTAGAAGCTCACAGGGTGCGTAGCAGCGCTTAGCCGGTTTATATCCAGACTCGGAGAGAAGGCGATACCCTTGTACCGGCTCTTGAAGAAATCTGATAAATTCGTATGGGACCAAGAGGCGGACGAGGCGTTCGAGGCACTAAAAAAGCAACTATCTGAGGCACCAGTCCTAGCAGCTCCGGGTCCTAAAGAGCCTATGTTACTATACGTTGCAGCAGGGCCCGGGGCGGTTAGCGCAGTGGTTGTCGTCGAGCGCAAGGAGGATGGAAAAGATCACCCGGTCCAGAGGCCGGTTTATTATGTCAGTGAGGTGTTATCAGAAGCAAAGCAGCGCTACCCGCATTGGCAGAAGTTGGTTTTTGGGGTCTTCATGGCCAGCCGGAAACTGAAGCCGTACTTTCAGGAACATCCCACAACAGTGGTTAGTTCTATACCAATGTCGGATATCATCAGAAACTCGGATGCAACAGGTAGAATAGCAAAGTGGGCGATCGAGATGGGAGATTACCACATCAACTATGAGCCCAGGTCAGCAATCAAATCTCAAGCTCTAGTTGATTTCATTAACGATTGGACTCACACAGGCATGCTCACCATGGCTCCAAATTCCGAGTCTTGGATAATGCACTTTGATGGTTCCAAGCAATACAAGGGATCAGGAGCTGGAGTGGTGCTAACATCACCCAAAGGAGACAAGTTAAGTTACGTGTTGCAGATTCATTTTGATTGTTCCAATAACGTGGCCGAGTATGAGGCCCTATTGCATGGCTTAAAGGTAGCCAAGGAGATGAACATCAAGAGGATACGATGCTTTGGAGATTCGGACCTTGTGGTACAGCAGGTCTCAGGAACTTGGGATAGAAAATATGCAACCATGGCAGCATACCGCGGAGAGGTGGACAGGGTTGCCGGATGTTTTTCCGGGTATGAGGTGGAGCACGTAGACAGAAGAAAAAACGAGGCAGCAGACGCACTCGCCAGACTCGGCTCGCGCAGAGAGCCGGTTCCACCTAATGTTTTCCTAGATGAGCTATGGCAACCGTCAGTTAAAACCGAGTCTGAGGAAGAACTGGCAAATCAAGACCCGGATTTGGAGCTCGTGGCCACAGTACGTGTTGTTCCCGAGTGGACAGAGCCGTTCCTGGCCTACCTATCACGGGGCGAGTTACCACAGCAGGAGGTATTAGCAAGACAAATTCTGAGACGAGCAAAAGGATATTCTATCATCAATGGGGAGTTATACAAAAGAAGTGCAGCAGGAGTGTTTTTGCGCTGTGTAGCACTAGAAGAAGGCCGACAGATCCTCAAAGAGATCCATGAAGGTGATTGTGGGCATCATGCATCCACGAGATCCCTCGTGGCAAAAGCTTATCGACATGGTTTCTTCTGGCTCACGGCCCTAGCAGACGCGGAGCGCTTGGTGGCAAGGTGTGACGGATGTCAAAGGTACGCTCGCCAAACCCATGTGCCGGCTATGGAATTACGGACTATCCCGTTAACTTGGCCGTTTGCGGTTTGGGGTATGGATATGGTTGGCCCCTTCCACATGTCACCTTGCAAAAAGACACATCTCTTAGTGGTTGTTGATAAGTTTACCAAGTGGGTTGAGGTCATGCCAGTTACCAATTGTGAGGCAATTACAGCAGTCAAGTTCCTGAAAAGGATTATCTATCGGTTCGGATATCCCCACAGCATAATTACCGACAACGAAACCAACATGTCCCTTGGAGAGATGGAGAAGTTTTGTGGAAACAATGGCATCCGTTTGGACATAGCCTCAGTGGCCCACCCACAGGCTAATGGACAAGTGGAGAGAGCAAATCAGGAATTGCTTCGTGGATTAAAGCCACGATTGCGAGTCCCGTGTATCAGAGCTGCTGGTGCATGGGTTGAGGAGTTACCTTCAGTGGTTTGGGGTATCAACACCACACCTAACAGATCTACCCAGATGACACCATTTTTTATGGTTTATGGTGCAGAGGCGGTATTGCCGAGTGATATTATTCATGATTCGCCTCAAGTATCGGCTTATGTCGAGGTGGAGAACGAGAAGACCCGGCAAGACGCCGTGGATATGTTAGAAGAAGAAAGGGAACAAGCTCTGGAGAGACCAGCCATATATCAGCAGGATCTGCGAAGATATCATAGCCGACGCGTGAAAACCCGGATCTTCCAGGAGGGAGACCTGGTCCTGCGCCTGGTGTAATCAAAGGAAGGAAAACACAAGTTATCACCGCCATGGGAAGGACCGTTCATCATAAGCCGGAATCTGCACAATGGATCATATTACTTGATAGATGCAAGGGAAGAGTCGGCTATGGTTAATGACACCGCTCATACCACTTCATCTATGCAAGAGAAAGAAAGACCATGGAACGTGGCTCAGCTGCGTTCCTACTATACTTAGTATAGGCTAGATTCACAAAGTGGAATTGCACGATGTAACATGCAGCAGGTTTCAGACGCACTCTTTTCCTATCCAGGGTACCTAAGGGGACTGGAAGGTTTTTAATGAGGCGGCCTGCTGACCTAACTTTTCTCATATCAATAAAGAGATGGTTAAACAATATATTATTTCCTTTTCATGTGTCTTTATCAATTTTTATTTCTGTTATGCTTTTTATCTTTCTTCCAGGTAAGTATTGTTTACTGTTTTTTAGTACATTAGCTTCTTTAGCAGTTTGCATATATTTAGGTCTTGGGGGCTGATTCCTTGAATAGCACAGTTACAAACTCAAAGACCCGGCCATGATGCCTATGAGTTATAAGGGCCGATTACTCGCAAACGAGTACGGCTGCAAGCTTATAACCGGACAAAGGAGCCAAACTTTCTTGACTTTTCTTACTTAAGCTCGATGTGACTCGCACTAAAGTGGCATGATTTGCTCGCATATGATCACAATCAGTCATGATGCCCAATGGGACTTGCCTGACCCTGTCTTCGTATAGATGTAGCAACATGATTATCCACGCGAAAGCCGGCTTACACTACAAGAGAGCCAAAAGGGTCATCTAAACCACAAGTTATGCAGAGTACAGGGTTAATAACCGGAAACTCACAGTTTATTAAGCATAACTTCAAAATCTATGTGAAACGGCTCTAGGTTTTGGGCTTAGCAAAAATGATTTGTTCTCTTTGAAAGACCTAACACCCTAGACTCGGAAGTTCGGGCCTTGGGGACTGGGGAATTTGAAACAAGAAACAAATCATCTAGCTAGTAAGCTCAAAAACCCAAAAATCCGAGTCTTGGGGACTTGGGGACTTAGAGAAAAGCCCACCTGTCAAAACCCACGAAACCCGGAAACCGAGTCTCACAAAAGGAACCATAAAGTAAGTCGGAATACCAAAAATAAATAAGCTCAAAGGCAGATAGATATCAAATTCATCCAAAGGCCATAAGGGCCACGAAAGCTATTAAAGTTTCAAAAGCGTGTTACATGCCGCGATAGTAGTATCAAAGGTGCACAGGAGCACCATCAAAAAATAACTGTTTAACAGGCCCATCGGCCGAATGACGCATTTGATGACAGCAGATA
Source organism: Alopecurus myosuroides (assembly GCA_028641055.1). Taxonomy (NCBI): domain Eukaryota; kingdom Viridiplantae; phylum Streptophyta; class Magnoliopsida; order Poales; family Poaceae; genus Alopecurus; species Alopecurus myosuroides. Next base: position 468,744,864 of record CM054059.1, read on the forward strand.
GTAAAGATTACTCGGCATCTTGAGTTGAGGCATCCATCTTGCCCTTGCCCTTGCCAGCCGGGTCCTGTTCCTTGGCTTGTTCTTCAGCACTCTTGGTAGCAGCAGCATCCGGGTTAGCAGCGGCACTGGCACGCGAAGGAGGAGGGACAACTGGCGTGGAGCTAGCAGGTGCAGTATCGGCTTCTGCTTTTTTCTTCGCAGCTTCCTCCCTCGGTTGGGCAGATTCAGCTTTCCATCGTGCCAGCATATCAAAGGGCTTGGGAAGATCCGTCTTCATTGCTCTATCTTGTGCATCATACGACGGCACCATCCGGCTGACATCCAAATTGCCGGCAATCAGGCTGGCTGCGTGACGAACCTCTGTCTGAATGGCCTTGTAATGCTTAGGTAAAAACGGGGAGCCATCGTGGTTGAACTCTGGAAACCCGCCAACAAGCTTCGCCGGGTCAAGCTTGGGAAAGTATGCTTTCGCCAAGGCAAGACCCCGGGTCACCCCAACCTGGCAGGATGAACGCTTCCAGTGTTCAATCCACTCGGGAATGGTAGAACACGCAGCAAGCAGCGTGTTCAAACCACCATCCCCAGTGCTTGGACACTTCACGGCTTTCAAGGCCCACTTAGTCCCAGCACAGAGTTGCCGGATGGTGCTCTTTATCTTCTTCAGCAGAACTATTTCATCCACATCCGGAATTTCCTCATCCGACCCTGCAGAAAAGCAGAAACATCCAAAGTTAGGAACTCCGAGTATCCTCCAGAACATCAGAGCAAATTTAAAAGATCAGTCAGTCGGGAAATCTTACATATCAGAGAACGATAAGTGTCGGCGATCTGGCCCGACAGCTCGTTCACCCTATTCACTGCAGCATTGCATCTCTTCTTATATTTCTTTGCCTGCTTCCCGGCTTTCTTAGCTTCAGCCTCAGCAGATTCACGTAGCTTTGTTTCCGCCTTGAGAAGTTTGTTGGTTTTGGCCAACTCTTTCTCAGAGTGCGTTACGTAGGCCTATGCGAAAACCCAAAGAAATGTCAGTCGGACAAAACAAAAGTATCAGTCGGCTATCTGTGAAAGTTCCAAGCAAATTATGCATAAGTTCACTCGGAACTTGGGGACTATATGAGTATACAACCAGTATTAGTACAGTTTACCTCGTGTTTAGCTATCAGGGCCTCCAGGATACCCTCTTCATCAGCTCTCAGTGTATGTAGAGCCTCGAGCATCTCAGCAAAGTTCATGTCTTCAGGCTTGGTGCCGGAAGACCCGGCTGCATGACAACCCGGAGTAGGAGTTGGATCCGGCTTTGGAGACGATACCTGGGTGGCCTGGGGGTCGGGGGTGGGGGTACCCATCCTCGTACCCAAGTCTCCCGCGCCCTCATCACCGGCTCCATCAGCACGCTTCGGAGACCCGGTATCCTGCTTGGCCGAGTCTATTGGGGAATCTTGCCCCTTGACTTTATCAGGGCCGCCAGTCGCGGCATGTACATCATCAACCGGGCCTTCAGTGTCCCGGGTATCTGTTTCCATGTTCTCCGGGTCACTGAGTGTGACTTGGGCGCTAAGGAAAAGAAAGATAAATAGTTAGCGATAGTGGATGAAAATTATCAAATATACGAGGATATCATATAGCAAAAACTCACCCGGTGTTTACAGCATAATCTGGTGGGAGCTCGCTGCTAGAGGCAGACGAGGCAGTCATAGGACCCGATAGAGGAACCCGGAACTGTCCGGCTAACGGATGGTTGGGGGAGGGGTGACGCCGGGGTGAGTTGGAAGGGTGAGATGGAGGAGTTTCGTCACGGCGAACTGGTGATCTAGAGATGCCCGGATTGAGGGGATCGTCACCCGGGGAACTCTGGGTCACCCTGCGCTTGGCCGGAAGAGGGTCCTTCAAGTGTGATAAGTTGGATAGTTGTTGGTTAAGTTTACACATGTTAGCAAAAGAGTAGGGTTCAGAGGACATGAAGGAGTAGGGAACCTTGGATACTACCCCTCTGGCTTTCCTCTTGGCCCCAACCGTTACATCTTGTTCAGCTTCACTTTTATCGGACTTGGTGGCCTCCGGGTCCTCCTTGTCGTCCTTGTCCTCCAACCCTGAAAGCCGAGAATGCATAGTCGGAAAAAGTGAGATGTGTGAAAGCAAAATGGTGCAAGTGAAGTTGATCGAAGACCCGGACAATACCTTCGTCATTATCACCCGGTTCTTCATCTTCTTCCGGGTCTCCAGAGGAAGGGGAGGTCTCAATATTCCAAAAGACGTTGTCGGCCTGAGATAAAAGCATGAAAATGAGAGTTAGTGGTTGTATCAAGTCAAAGTATGAGGACAAGTGTATAAGTATCGGATTTTACCGCTGGAGCCGGGTTATCCCGGGTAAACGGTGCTAACCCGGCGATGTTCTTGATCACCTCCAACTTTTCCGTCAAGAAACTCTTGATGGTCTTGTTGGTATCGCCAGCTGGATAATTCTTTGAGGAATATCGGAGCGCGTCCGTGACGTGCCCCGAGTAGTCACACATCAGCTTGGTGCGAATGGAGTTGGGCTGGATCCGGAAGTCCACCCATGTCTTAACCAGATTGAGCCCAAGAAGGCCTTGGGGCAGAGAGGATGGCTATTTTTGATAGGAGGGGCTGGATTGCTTCCCTATCCGACTCAGGGGGAAAGGCGTTGAAGGTGTCGGAGAGATCTAAGAGACCCTCTGAGTAACCCGGCAGTTTCCTTTCGCCGGGTGGGGAGGTGTCTCGGCAATAGAAGGAGGAAAGTTGCCAATGTTTGACATGAGAATTGAGATTGAGAGTCGGCATGGGAGAGTTCTTACGGCGCTGGATAGAGACCCCGCCGCAAGCCAAGAGCGCCCCGTCACCGCTTTCGCGGCACGGTTTGCATTGGAAGAGCTCGATAAACAAAGCCAAATTTGGCGGAATGCACAAATAAGATTCACAGAGAACTATAAAGTGGGTTATGTTCAACATAGAGTTAGGCCCTATGTCGAACACCCGGAGGCCATAATGGCAGAGGACTTCACGAAAGAAAGAGTGACCCGGGGGGCGAAACCCCCGGATCACATGCTCGACGAAGCATATTACCTCATCCGGATTAGGAGTGGGCCGGGTCTCGTCACCCGGCACCCTCCAGTGGATCTCCTCCTAAGGGGGGAGGACGCCCAACTCGGTCAGCTCCTCCAGCTTGGCCTGGGTCACGGAGGATCGCGCCCAATTGGCGGATATCGATTGGGTCGTTCTCGGCTTAGCCGTCTGTTTCCCTTTGGTCTTGGGAGCCATTGGTTCAGTCTGCAAAATACAAAGCAAAGTGCACGAGACGTTAAGACTCGGAAATCATGATCTGTCCGAGTATCCACAAGCAGTATCAGTAAGAGGCATCGAAACTATGAGTTTTCCGGGTATTACTGGCAGAGCGAAAATTACAAAATATCCGGGTATTGACAGGCAGTACAGAAATTATGGAGTATCTATGTATCGGCAAGTATTTACGAAAAGAGGTTGATTGCCCATGTATCTAGTGCAAGTAAAACAACCGGAAAAAGAGGATTTTTCGGGTATCTATGAGCAGCCGCGGAAATCTGGGTGAACTACATCCAGATTGGAAATTTTGCTATCGATTTCGCGGAGAAATTAATGACTATGAGAAATAGGGGAGTGATGTGTGGTCATCTGTTAGGCAATTGGATGGACTAGGGAGGAGCTATGCGACCTAATCCGGCGCGGGGCGAGAAATGGCCCGCGGTGGACCAAGATCCAATCTAGTTCGAACGGGGAAAGTTGAAGCTAAATCGATGGGAGCAAGAATCTTACTGGCGTGGATTGGAGAAGAACGCGACGGAGGCAGATAGCGCAGTCGCGATGTCCCCGTGCTACTCCCGGCGGGCAGCTTGGGGGCGCGGCGGCGGAGTTTGACGGCGGTGCGGAGCGAATCGTGGAGGAGCGCAGATGGCGGCGGCCTTGCTCCGGCGATGCGCACGAGGTCTCCGTGGTGGCGCTCCGAGAGCTCGGGTGTGGAAGCACAGGTGAGGAGGAAGAAGAAGGAGGGAGTGAGCCATTGGGGTTAGGTCACCCCCCCCGTGTACCTATTTATAGGTACGGGTGAGTAAACCTAGGCCAACGGGCGGGACCCGAAATTTTTGGGATAAGAGATACCCGTCCTGATTTTCTTGGATGCGCGTTAAGTGCTGGACGGGATATCCGGAATGGATAGGAAGTGAATCCTCTCCGCGATATTCGGATCAATTAATGAGCAAAGTGAGTCGGGTCTTCTGCATCTTCCTTGGAACATTGAACCGGAAAATTAAAGACGGACTTAGAGAAAGCCGGGTTATTATATGGACCACCAATGGAGTTAGGCCTAGCTGTTTATTAAAGCAACCTTACCCGGCCTCTATGAACTTGTATGTTTGTTATTTTTGCAGGGAATAGCGTGCGCTTCAAGGAGGATCCCGTGAAGCCCAAGCTATTCTGGGGACTACTGATGGAGGGATGATAACCCGGTAGGCTAACGCCAAGGAGTAACTCGGCCCAAAGGACGCTGTGCAAGACCCGGCTTAGGATAAAGGAGCTTCTAGAAGGCCCAGGAATATAGGCCTCGTAACCCGGATTGTGGGTTCCGGTAAAGGAAGTTTAGGGTTTGTAAGCAGTGTCCGAGTAGGATTCAGAGTACGCCTTGGAGAGTAAGTCAGGGGGTCCAGATGTAATATAAGCCAGCCTCTAGGTTAGGGTTGGACAAGTTGTATCGTGAGTAAGAACACAATCGCCGAATTGCGAGGTATCGGATATCCATTGTAACACGAGAGTTGAGATAATATATTCAGATCGGAGACTCGGCGACTTGATTGCCTGCTACCAGATCGCATATCACCATGGTTTCCTTTGAGCTAAACCCTCTCCCAAACACCAGAGTCGATTTGCCCCAAGACAAGTTACCCCCGGTAACGTCTGCCGTGATTATCCCACGACACTTTCCCCATGGCACCTAAACCATTCTTATGGATCTAGAGATCATGTGCTTTACCCAAACATAAATTCTTCTTCTAGCTACTACAGCATGATAGATTGAATACCATAGACTTACTCAGCAGGAAGAAATTTCATATACCAACCAAAAGATGTATACTATGTGATGATGACCATGATGAAGACCTCCATCATCTTTTCTCGGATGCTCCTTCAGTAAGGATTTCTGGGAGTTTATTGGATTCCAATAGGAGGATGTTCAAGATCATATGACATTGATGCAATTTGGCAGAATCAAATATAAAACTTTTTACTTCAAGGAAATCCTCATCATTGGATCCTGGGCCATTTGGAATCACAGGAACAAAATCATCTTTGATGGAATCCAAAAAGATATCACACTTTGTATCAATTTTTTAAGGAGAATTTTTCTCTAGCTAGACATAAAGCAAAACCATCTCTTAAAGATGGCATGTCCCAATGGATTGATATTTGATGATGTTGTATGGACTATCAATTCTAAATATGTCATATATTAATAGAAAATTTTGTAGTGTGTCAAAAAAAAGTTGAAGCCTTATGGAGTCGTCATCGTGAAGCCATCGCTACCTCATGAAGCTAGGTGGGGTCATATATTACTTAGTCGGTGAAGCATCGTCATCAACAACGCCGGTGGAGGAGAAGCTATCAAGGTGTATGTGGAGTCCATTCTTGGAATTAGTTGTTTACAAGCCATAGATTTGGGCTGACATCAGTCGTAGTGGATTAGGTTCTAAGCTAGAGTTATTCTCCATCTTGGAACTTTGATTGCTTCTTCTGATGTTTTCATTTGCATGAGATCTTCTTTGATTCTTCAAGGAGATTCTCAAGATTTTGTAATTAAAGTTTGTATCATATAGTTTTGCTTGGACCTTCTATGTTTCTGTTGTACCACTCCGAGGGATGTAATATTCACTGATAAGTCATTCTGTGAGTATTATGTCAACGACTTGCGCACTACACATGAAGTGGTGTGCTGGGTCACCTCACACACCCACATAAGGTTTGCACCCTCACCGACCGATGGAGAGGAGCCATGCATTGCCTCTCGCTCCTCTCCAGAGGCGCCTTCACCAACCATGCGACAACCCATGTGAGGGTGACGACAAAGCCTCTGCCCAAGTGATGGATGCGCCAGAAGGCCGCATAGTCGCTTTGGCCACAGTTACCCTTCTCGTGTATAAAGCGTGGAGCATCGCTGCGCGCACCAAATCCCAGACCGAGGCTTTCCCCTTCGGTGCAAGAAGACCATTCCACCACTACAAGACGAATGGAGCGTCACTGGAGCCTTCACCTGCCTGCCATGGATGGTGGCACCGTCCTCGACGACCAGCGACAGCTTGTGTGGCAGAGCGCCGCAGTGTACTCCTTTGGCACCATGTGGTAGCCCTTTTCCTCCCAATGAGCGGGAAAGAGGGCCAAGTGCCGGTATAAGTAGGTTGCTCCCGCCTTTGTAGAAAGGGATCGATCAATCGAGCAGTCTAGTAGCCAGACCACCAGAAACTCACAATTGTACCGTACGCCACACATTGCAATCAACCAGACAAGCAGGGGTACAGTTGAAAAATCATCGTCCGTTTTGGTAATTATATGACAATATATCCATTTGATCTAATGTGTGTTCAATAGATGGAAATGCCCAGGTTAACAGGTTCACTAATTATATGGGGCAAGTGTTCGTTTTATACAAAAAGTGCAAGGAGAAAGGAATCCAGGAAACTGCATTGTGCAGGAGCGGAGGCTCCGGTGAATCCACCGGAGGCTCCGCCCAGGCTCCGGTGGGGGTCCGGTGTGGGCTCCGCCCAAACCCCTCTCTGGAGCAAACGAGCGGACCCAGGAGCGGAAGTTCCGGTGGAGCTCCGGTGGGCGGAACCTCCGCCAATTCCACCGGAGGCTCCGCCACCCTCCAACACATGGGCTGCACGCATATGGGATCGGTGCGCCTCCGGTGGAACCTCCGCCTAAATGCGCTTCTGTTTGAGAAGAGCGGAGGCTCCACCGGAGCCTCCGGTGGACATCCGGTGCATCCCCTAGCCCAGCGTAAATGGCCTCCGGTGGGGGATCCGGTGGAGGCTCCGCCAAACTGCTGTTCTGTTTGAGCAGAGCGGAGGTTCCACCGGAGCCTCCGGTGAACCTCCGGTGGGCGGAACCTCCGCAGAACCCACCGGACCCTCCGCCCCGTATTCCAGCACATGAGAGTTGGTGCGCTGCGCAGCTGTGAAGTTGACTGAAGACACCCGGAGCCTCCGGTGAAACCACCGGAGCCTCCGGTGCCCCTGGACTGCAAACGGTCACTTAAATGCAAGGGGTATAAATACCCCTTCCCCTACCTCTTAAATGCCAAGCTTTTTTCCATTCTCTCTCCTAGCCATTAATGAAAGCTTCAACCACCTAGATCTCCCACTTCGTCCACCCAAACACTCCCAAACTTGGTGGAGAGCTAGAGGAGACCTAGATCCACACTTCCACCAAAGGAATCTCCAATCCATCCACCACAACCTAGTAGATCTAGAATCCTACTTGAGGCCTAGAAACCTTAGTAGATCTCGTGCTTGTAGTTTCCACCTTGTTGCAAGAAGCTACGGATTGCTTGAGAGCCTCCATCCATCTTGTGGAGTGACCTCAAGTCCTTGTAAAGGTTTGGTCAACGCCTTCAAGTCGACCTCATAGTGGAAACGAGCATCTCCCTCACCGGAGAAGCTCAAGGAGAACAAGGTGTGCACAACCGTGCTATTGAGGAGCGCCTAGGTGGCTCCCCACCTCTCCAACGTAGACGTACTTCTCTTTGAGAAGGAACTACGGTGAATCATATCCTTGTCTCCTTGTTTACACTTGTTGTTTGCTTTACTACCTTACGCTTTACTTTTGTTGCGCATATTGTTTTGTCCACATAGGTTGCTCACCTAGTTGCACATCTAGAGAACCTTATCTTATCTTGCTAAGCCCCACTAAAAGGAAAAGAAAAGAAAAATTGGTAGTCAACCTATTCACCCCCCCTCTAGTTGACCATAGTGCACTTTCAATTGGTATCAGAGCCTCGGCTCTTACTAAGGGCTTAACCGCCCAAGAGTACAATGGTCGATGAAAATGCCCCCGGAAGTTCTAGTGCGGAAATCTCCAAAATGGCCGACACTATATCTAACCTACAAGATACGGTTGGAGTTCTCCAAAACGAACTATCTAAGGTTAGCTCTAGTGTTAGCTCGGAGGTGTCTAGCATAAAGAAAATGATGGAACCACCCCTCACCACCAACGATGTTAGCTCGGACGAAGAATCCATTCCGGATATCGACGAGATGGAAGCTAACATCGCCTTAGCTAAGGCGAAAGCCGAAGCAAAATCCGATAAAAAGGCTAAGAGTGGTGGGAGCTCCGAGGGCTCCAAGTCTCAATCGGCTAACGGTTCAGGGTCTCAATCTAAAGTTCCACCACCTCCCAATTACGACTCTATCCACCCTATTGACACTATGCCACACATGGTTAATGTTGGAGTTCCTCCCATGCTTAACACTAACGAGTTTTCTTCTTGGAAGTTCGATATGGAGTCTCACATTTCAGGATCTTGCACCGCATTGTGGAGAAGCATTCTATATGGATTCCACCCTCACGATCCGAACAACTTGACTCCAAGAGAGGATGTGGAATTTCAACTCAACAAGACCGCTCTTGTGACTATCCAAAAGGCTCTCCCAAGAGAACATCTTGAACACATTCGCGGTATCAAGACCGCCAAGGAAGCTTGGGATAAGCTTGACTCCTTGTTCCAAGGCAATGCAAGCATCCAATCATCCAAATACGATGTTGCTCTTGACAAGTCCGAGAACTTTGTCATGCTTGAACATGAAAGTCCCGAGGAGCTATATAGAAGAGTGGTCACCCTTGGCAATCAATTAAGGGACTTTGGAAAGGAGGAAATCTCCGATGAGTGGATCAAGAGGAAATTTGTCAAGGCCATAACTCCTTTTGAGAAGAATCTCTCCACTAGCATTCGAACAAGATCCGACTACAACTCACTCAACTCCATTGGTGTCCTTAGTGAGTTCATAGCCATATCTTTGTCTCACAAGAGCGCGGATGATGCTCTTGCTCGCTCAAGAGGCCATGTGAAGTCTCCTAACCTTGCCTTAAAGTCTAAGGCCATGGCCAAGATAGAAGAAGTGGATGATGATGATGATGATGATGATGAGGACTATGAAGATACATACAAGGGTGCCCACAAATGTATTGCTCTTGCCATGCAAGGGTATTGGAAGAGATGGGAGGCTCACAAGGCTGGTGCCCCTAGACCTTCAAGGAACAAGACCTTTAGGAAGAAAGGGGAGCGGCCAAGGACATGTTACAATTGTGGAAGTGCAAACCACTTTGTCAAAGAGTGTCCTTTTGAGCCACGAGAATAGAATGAAGGGAAGCTTGTTCGCAAGGACAAGAACAAAGCTCCACAAAACAAGAACCTCGCTATAAGAGTCCCAAGGGCTCTATATGTTCAAGAGGGCCCAACATTGGAAACATACTACTCCGGAGATGAAGGAGAAGATGAAGTCGTAGGTGTTGCCCACGTCGCCATAGCTACGACTTCCTCTTCATCGGTCTCTCTATTTGAATCTCCCAATGAGAAGGCATCGATCCGACCTACATGTCTCACGGCAAAAGCCACCGCGGTAATATCTTCCACCTCCAAGTCTATTATCACTAGCTCTCCCTCATTATTGGATTGTGTTGAAAACATTGTTGATGATGAGGAGGCCAAAAACCTAGGATCTTGGTTGTGTAGTCTTGAAGGTGAAACTAAAGAAAAGGTAAAAGCTCTCCTAAGGCAACTTGATGAGGCTAACTCCCTCATCGATGAGAAGGAGGAGATCATCAAGACCTTAGAAAATCATGGCAGTAGCAATGATAATCATGATGACGAACTCATCAAGGCTCTTGAAAAGGAGAGATCCATGAGAGCCTCTCTTGAAGAGAAACTATCTAGTCTAGAAGAGACGTATGCTATTAGCGTTTCAAAGCTTAGAAAAGATAACGAGAAATCTCTTGCCAAGCTTAACAAAGAACATGCCAAATATCTTGTTTTACTTAAAGAATTTGAAGAGGAAGAGTTAAAGCTAGGAATAGCCCATGAAAAACTTGTCGAGGAGCATGACAAACTAAAAGGGGAGTTTGCATCTCTCAAAGAAATTCATGACAAACTTGCTAAGTCTCGAATCAAGCTTCTAGCTCAACAATCTAATAAGCATGTTGCATCTTCATCAAATAGCATTGTTATTGTGCCTACCTCTTCTACTACAACTAACAGTGTAGGGAAGGGGAGAATTCTCAATGATGCAATAAGCTCTCAAGGTGCCAAGAAAGGAAAAGAGGGACTTGGCTTTGTTTCCAAGTCAAAGAAGAAATCCAAGAGTGTCACCTCTCCCGCCCAAAATGTTATCTTTGTGAAAGAGGGTGAGGTGCCCAAAGAAAAGGAGACCAACGCCATTATGGGTGGTGATACCTCTATGGGGAGCATCTCTCATAATGATTTCGCCGGAAAATATAACCCATCTTATGTTCTTATGAAATCTAGAGATGGACATGTTTATGCTAAATACGTTGGTACTTCTTATGGTGATGATTATCATTGGACTATTTGGGTTCCTAAGACCCTTGTGACTAACAAAAGAGGACCCATTGAAGGATGGGTACCTAAATCAAGAAATTGATCTCTTGTAGGGAAACGCTTCCGGATCACATAGATGGACAGTGGATAGTGGTGCATCCCAACACATGACCGGAAGCCATGACGCAATAAGTAATATTGAACCTCCTCTACCACATCTCAATTGCGTTACAATTGGTGACAAGTCCGAGCTTAAGGTATTGGGACGAGGCAAAGTAGCTATCTCAAATGATTTATCAATTGAGAATGTTCTCCTTGTTGAGTCCCTTGGCTATAACTTGATGTCCGTTCTTCAACTTGCAAATTGTGGTTTTACCTCGTTCTTTAATAAAGAGAGTGTGATTGTCACTTGGGAGACTTCTCTTAAAGTAGCCTTTGTTGGGTTTGTCGAGAACGACATGTATGTAGTGGACTTCTCTAAAGAAGACACGTGTGCCGCGACATGCCTAATGGCTAAAGTTGATGTGGGGTGGCTTTGGCATCGCCGACTAGCCCACACCAATATGAGAATGTTACATGACCTCCAAAGTGGCAATCACGTTCTAGGACTAACCAAAGCTAAGTTTGCTAAAGATCGTGTGTGTAGCTCTTGTACCTTTGGGAAGCAACATGGAGAACAACACCCAACCAAGACAACTATCTCCACCACAAGAATTCTCGAGCTCATTCACTTAGATCTCTTTGGCCCACTATCTTATGATAGCCTCGGAGGAAATAAGTATTGCTTGGTGATTGTGGATGATTATTCAAGATATTGTTGGGTGTATTTCTTCAAGAGGAAAAGTGAAACTCAAAATATAGTCATCGAGTTCATCACTCTAGTGGAGCGCCAACACAATGCTACCATCTTGGCCATTCGGAGTGATAATGGCTCGGAGTTCAAGAACTACACCGTGGAGGGTTTTCTTAGTGAAGAAGGCAGTGCTCATCAATATTCCACTCCCTATACCCCTCAACAAAATGGTGTTGCGGAGAGAAAGAACCGGACTTTGATGGATGCGGCTAGAACTATGATTGCGGAGTTCTCTTCTCCCTATAACTTTTGGGCCGAAGCCGTCTCCACCGCTTGTCATGCTACCAACCTGCTCTATCTTCGCAAGATCTTGAACAAGACTCCCTATGAGATTCTCACGGGCAAGAAACCGGATGTATCTTATTTCAAGGTCTTCGGTTGCAAGTGCTTCATTTGCAAGAAAGGAAAACGGTTGTCAAAATTTGAGACTAGATCTTATGAGGGTATCTTTGTTGGCTATGCCACGAATGCTCACGCCTATAGAGTCTACAACAAGTCCACCGGGCAAGTTGAAGAAGCTATAGACGTAGTGTTTGATGAGGACAACGGCTCCCAAGGGGGGCGTATAGATCATGGTGTTGTGGGAGATGCAATTCCTCCCATCGTCATAAGAAGAATGGGGATTGGTGAAATAATTCCCAATGAGGGTCACCGGATGACGGAGGGAGAAGGACTATGCCCCACTCAAGTGGAGCCATTGACTACACCCATTGATGATCAAGCTATCCAACAAGATGCACCAAGCCCTCAAGCTAACAATCAAGGCCAAGCAACACATCTACATCATGATCAAGATTCTATTATTGTTGAGAATGCTCAACCTAGTGGTGATTCATCACCCATCTTTGATCAAGGACAAAATGAAGATGGACATGTCTCCGATGAAGAAGGTGATTCTCAATCAATATCCAAGGAATCTTTGGAGGAGATACTAGCTCGTAGAGCAAAGAGAAGGCTAGAGAATCTTGAACGAGCGGGTCATACGGAGGACATGATTCTTGGACAAGTTCATGGAAGAGTGGTCACTAGAAGGCAATTGGCGGATTTTAGCTAGGCTCATGCTTTTGTCTCTTTCATCGAACCCAAGAAGGTGTATGAAGCTCTCGAAGATCAAGATTGGCTTGAAGCCATGCATGATGAACTCAATAACTTCGAGCGCAACAAAGTGTGGAAATTAGTGCCAAGACCCAAGGATTGCAAAAATGTCATTGGCACCAAATGGGTGTTCAAGAACAAGCAAGACAAAGATGGCATTGTTATTCGCAACAAGGCAAGATTGGTGGCCCAAGGTTTTTCTCAAGTCGAAGGTATCGATTTCGGTGAAACCTTTGCCCCCGTAGCTCGCCTTGAATCCATTCGTATCTTACTTGCCTATGCATCTCATCATAACTTCAAGTTACAACAAATGGATGTCAAAAGTGCTTTCCTTAATGGTCCCATTAATGAGTTAGTATATGTCAAGCAACCTCCGGGTTTCGAGGATCCCAACCACCCCGATCATGTCTATAAACTTGATAAGGCGCTCTATGGACTTAAACAAGCTCCACGTGCGTGATATGAGCACCTTAAAGAGTTTCTAGTAGATCGCGGGTTTAATGTTGGTTTAATCGATCCCACCCTCTTTACCAAGACGGTTGGAGGTGACTTTTTCATATGCCAACTCTATGTGGATGACATCATTTTTGGGTCTACTAACACCTTGTTCAATGAGGAGTTTTGCAAGCTTATGACCGATAGGTTTGAGATGTCTATGATGGGAGAGTTGGAGTTCTTCCTTGGCTTTGAAGTAAATCAATATTATGAAGGGACTTTCATCAAACAAGCCAAATACACTCAAGACATGCTCAAGAGGTTTAATATGAATGATGCCAAACCTATGAAGACTCCTATTTCCACAACCACCGACTTGAAACCCGACCCCAACGGTAAAGAGGTAGATCAAAAGGTATACCGCTCCATGATTGGCTCTTTGCTCTACCTTTGTGCATCTAGACCCGATATCATGTATAGCGTAGGTAAATGTGCAAGGTTTCAAGCCTCCCCAAGGCAAAGTCATTTGGAAGCTGTGAAACGAATCTTTCGATATCTAGTTCATACCCCAAACTTCGGTCTTTGGTACCCCAAGGGTTCAAGCTTTCAGCTCATTGGATACTCGGATGCGGATTATGCGGGAGAGAAGACGGATAGGAAGTCCACATCCGGGGGTTGTCAATTCCTTGGCCGCTCCTTGGTATGTTGGTCTTCTAAGAAGCAAAATTGCATTTCTCTCTCCACCACCGAGGCCGAGTATATCTCCGCGGCAAGTTGTTGTGCCCAATTGCTATGGATGAGGCAAACCTTGAAGGATTATGGTATTCATTTTTACAAGGTGCCTCTTCTTTGTGACAATGAGAGTGCTATCAAGATCGCCTACAATCCGGTTCTTCATTCCAAGACGAAGCACATTGATATCCGTCATCATTTCATTCGGGATCATGTTGAGAAAGGTGATATTGATCTCTCATATGTCTCCACGACGGATCAACTTGCCGATATCTTCACGAAGGCCCTTGATGAACCAAGATTTCGAGCTTTGAGGAATGAACTAAATGTCATAGATTCCTCCAACTTCACTTGAAACCTTGCATATCTACCCTCATTATGCATGCTATTAGGCTTAGATGTATGTCGCACCCGGACTTCTAGAGGATACTCCCAGCCCGCTAAACAGTAGATGATTGGATTACGGGGCCTACATGCACCCGCACCTCTTACGAGTAGGCCATCACGTAAACGTGTGACAACCAATCTCTACTATTCATCGTCTGTGCAAACCATCCCATAGGAATCCGAATACTTCCATTGACGTACTTCATAACATACACACATGGTACGTCAACGACGTTTGAACAAGTGATATCACAACAAATCTCTAAGACACAAAGAAATAGAAATAAGTGGCAAAAGCTCTCACTAGAGCAGAGATAGCAAATACAGTCATGCAGAGGACACATGTCCCAACAAGTCATCATTACATCACAGCGGAAGCATCCAAAGTGTCTGAGTACAGACAAGATCCAAATAGGCCTAAGAGGCCGGAAACATAAAGAACGGAGCCCATCCACGAAGTCTCGGATCCTTCCCGGGTCCGCTATCTACTCGTCAACAGCTTCGTCATACTCCACGTAGTAGCCACCATGGGGATCCTCGAAACGTAGTATGCAGAATACGCAGCCCCAAAGGGGTCAGTACAGACGAGTACTGGCAAGCAAGACGCACAAGATACCAAAGTGTACCCGACAACACCAAGTACAGATGCTTTGGGTTCAACGGAAGATAGGTGATACAAAGAAGCGGCAGCGGGCTGCGCTAACCAACTACAGAAACACGCTACAACATCCGGCTAAAAGAAAGGGATAAGATAGCGCATCGGAGCCAACTACCACTAACCTCAAACAAACCCATCCTGGATCTCGCCCCTTATCCAAAGAAGAAATCCGAGGATAACTCACACAGTTGGATTAATGAAGGTTCAGGTTATTGTGACAATATGCCTATTACTAGTCAAATTATTATTAATTAGGTGTAAGTTGTCTGAGTACTTGTTAGCCAGCACTTTCACCAAGTCGTCACATAACCGCGGACAACACGGCTTCTCGAGAAGATTCATCCCTGCAGGGTGTGCTCCAGTACCCGTACACACTCGAGCCACCAACTAAAACTCAGGTGGACTCAACCCGACTCGAACCATCTCTGCAACCTGTCCTAGGAGCCACGGAGCTATAAGGTCCTGGCCAGTCCGACCTAACCTAAGCGCAAGGGTGAAAACCACACCCCCCGGCACCACAGGCCTCGTCCTATATGCATCATCATCATCATAATCATCAACCATGGGCGCGACCCATTCATGCGTATGCGCAAATGGAACACCCGAACTAAGTGTGGCTCTTCGGACAAACTGCGGATCAGGTCAAAGTCGAGGGGGGTTCCATACGACCACCCGGATGCGGTGAGCACGCTCATCATGGATCAGAGGACAAGACCCTTTTCCTATTTAGGGTCGACACTAGCAGGCTTCAAAACCCTAACCCGGGCCTCCTGCCGGTGCCTTATCATCAAATTATTATTACCCCAAACATTAACATGATATGGATTATAACAAGCCCAGCTATCAAACTAAACAGGTGATAAGATAAATGACAACAAGACTCGAGCACAAACAACCCTAAGCATGATACTACGGCACAGGCTAACAAACAACAAGGTTGTAGGTGTGGGGATAAGGCGATATTCATGGCTGCAGGATGACATGTGATGGGATCGGAACACAAGCAACGAATCATAAGGCTAGCAGATTAGACAACGGAAAGTATCGGTATCAAGTGTGGAAAGGACACAATGGTTCATGTGAGTGAATACTTTCCTGCAAACTCAGTAGCCTGGTACTGAGCTAACTCCTCTGAAATTGTAACGTAAACCTCGTCTGTCTCAACGTCGTCGTCGTGGATCGGCGAGCGGAAGCAGCGACCAGGAGGGAGGCGGTCGTGGCGGAGCAGACGGCGGCGATGGCGGCGGAAAACGAGGACGGCGCGGTCGCCTGGAGCCGTCTCCGGCCGCGCCTCCTTCAGCAAAAAGGGAGGTGGAACCCTCCCGGTTCCATTCCCGCCGGGAAGAGCCCGTGTCGACGATCACAACCGCCTCACCATCACCTCTAACTTCCGGCCAGAAAACATGGAGTTCTTGGGTACAGAGAATTACAGGGAACGAAGGGGATCCAGGAAGGAAGAAGAGAAGGGGCGGCGGCGGCTGTGGAGGAGGAAGAAGGAGAGGTTTGGTTAGGGTTTGGGGGCTCTAGGGGGTAGGAAAAGGGAGAGGAGAGGGAGTAGGTAGGAGGGGGTGCGCAGGTGGCGTGCCTGCTTGCGTCACCCCCCTGTACGGAGGAGGGAGACGAAGGCCGCGAGCTGCGCGGCCGAGCGCACGCTGGCTGGGGACTGGGCCGGCCCAGTTGGGCTGGCCTGGTTGCTCCCCTCTGCCCTTTTACAATTTTTATTTCTTTTTCTCCTGTGTGTTTTTTTTTTGTAGAGAAAGTAAAGGAAAGGTTTTGAACAAGTTTTTGAGTTTCAAAAATTCATGAAATTAATTTCTATTGATTAAGCACTGTAAATGCCCAGTTGCATGATGTTTTGTTTTCAAAAAATTTAAATATTTTTGGATGTTTGAATTTTAATTGAATTTGAGTGAATTTTGCAATAATTGAAAATATTGAAAAATTAGCAAGTTAATTATTTAGAAATTCAAGTTTATTGGAAACAAATAAATGGTTTGATTTGAATGTTTCATTTGAAAATTGTAATAGACCAAATGAAACAAAAAGATTTGTCATTTGATTTGAAATTCAAATTCAACACATGTGTGGATATGATGGCATGATGCATTTGAAATAAAATCAAGAAGCAAACATTCTAAGTTGGGAGTTTTTCATACTTGGGATGTTACAAAACGCCCCCTTGAAGGAATCGCGCCCCGAGATTCCTACTGAGAAGAGAAAAGGTCCGGATACTTCTTGCGAAGGTCCTCTTCGGTCTCCCACGTTGCCTCTTTATCGGAATGATGAGATCACTGCACTTTTAAGAACTTGGTGCTCTTGTTGCGAGTTTTGCGCTCGGCCTCATCGAGAATGCGAATAGGGTTCTCCTCATAAGAGAGGTCTTCTTGCAGTTCAATGGAATCATGATCAACTGCACGACCTGGGTCTTTGAAGCACTTCTTGAGCTGTGACACGTGAAAGACATCGTGCACCTTGGATAGCTTTTCTGGAAGTTCAAGACGATATGCATTTTCTGCACACCTTGAGAGAATGTTGAAGGGACCAATATAACGTGGAGCAAGCTTTCCCTTGACACCAAAACGATGAGTGCCTCTGAGAGGAGTGACACGGAGGTAGGCCTTATCACCAGCTGCATAGACCATATCTCTGTGTTTGCTGTCATAGTAGCTTTTCTGACGAGACTGAGCAATCTTCAGATTGTCACGAATGATGCGAACTTTCTCTTCGGCCTCCTTAACAATGTCAGGGCCTAAGAGTGAACGTTCACCAGCTCCAGACCAATTGATTGGACTCCTGCATCTGCGACCATAGAGAGCCTCGAAAGGTGCCATGCCTAGGCTTGCCTGGAAGCTGTTGCTGTAGGAGAATTTAGCATATGGAAGACATTCCTCCCATTTCATGCCAAAAGAGAGACCACATGCTCTGAGCATATCCTCGAGAATCTGATTGACTCTTTCGACTTGCCCTTGAGACTGAGGGTGATAAGCTGTGCTGAACAGAAGCTTGGTACCCAAGGATTCTTGAAAGCTTTTCCAGAAATGAGAAGTGAAGATGCTTCCACGGTCTGAGCTGATTTCCAACGGAACACCATGAAGAGGAACAATTCTTGTGGTGTAGAGCTCTGCCAATTGACTAGCTGAGATTGTCTCTTTGACAGGAAAGAAGTGAGCGACTTTAGTGAGTCGATCAATGACAACAAAGATTGCATCGTTGCCCCTCTTGGACTTTGGAAAACCCGTGACGAAGTCCAGTTCAATCATGTCCTACTTCCATTCAGGAATTTTCAGAGGTTGGAGAAGACCCGCTGATTTCTGATGAACTGCTTTGACACGTTGACAAACATCGCATTCAGAGACATATTTAGCAATTTCACGCTTCATGCCAGACCACCAATACATTGTTTTGAGATCCTGGTACATCTTTGTACCTCCAGGGTGTATGGAAAGAGGAGTATCATGAGCCTCCTTGAGAATCACATCTTTCAGGCTTTGGATTTCGGGAACTACAATGCGTCCTTGGAAAAACACTGTTCCCTTGTCATCAATTGAGAAGCACTCATACTTCACATTGCCTGCTTTGATGTTCTTTGCGATCTTCTTGATCTCAGCATCACGAAGTTGTTCAGAACGAATCTTGTCCTCAAGCGTTGGACTGGCTGTCAAGTTTGCAAGATAGCCTTGAGGAACAAGTCCAAGATTCAGCTTTTGGAATTCTTCATGAAGAGGAGGTTGACTTTTCATGATCATGAGATTGTTGCAATAGGACTTGCGACTGAGATCATCGGCCATAACATTAGCCTTGCCTGGAGTGTCGGAAATGGTGAGATCGAAGTCTTTGATCTTCTCAATCCATCTCCTTTGTCTGAGTTTCAGATCTGGCTGACTAAAGATGTACTTTAGACTGTTGTGGTCGGAAAAGATCTCAGTGCGATTACCCAACAAGTATTGTCTCCATTTCTTGAGGGCAAAGACAACTGCTGCAAGCTCAAGGTCATGAATAGGATAGTTGAGCTCATGTGTGTTCAACTGGCGAGAAGCATAAGCCACAACTTTACGTTCTTGCATAAGAACTGCACCTAGACCTTGGAGAGAAGCATCACAGAATATTTGGAAAGGTTTGGAAGGATCTGGGCCAACTAGAACTGGTGTAGAAGTGAGTTTAGTCTTCAGGAGATTGATGCTTTCATCACATTGTGGAGACCAGACGAACTTCTTGTCCTTCTTTGTGAGGTCAGTGAGAGGTTTGGCAATCTTGGAGAAGTTTTGGACGAAGCGACGACAATAGCTAGCCAAACCAAGAAAACTTCTGACTTGCTTCACCGTCTTTGGAGGTTTCCAATCTACAATGGCCTTAACCTTTTCTGGGTCAATAGCTATGCCCTTTGCAGATATGACATGACCAAGGTAAGTGACTTCAGAAATCCAGAACTCACATTTGGAAAACTTGGCATAGAGGCGATGCTCGCGAAGCTTCATGAGAGTGAGACGAAGATGTTCTTCATGCTCTTTCTCGGATTTGGAGTAGACAAGAATGTAATCAAGATATACCACAATGAACTTGTCGAGGTATTCATGGAAGACAGAGTTCATGAGTCGAGAGAAAGTCGCCGGTGCATTGGTGAGGCCAAAGGACATGACGGTGTATTCATAGCGACCGAAGCGAGTGACAAAGGCTGTCTTTGGAACATCCTCTTTTCCGATATTTATTTGATGGTAACCCATTCTCAAGTCCAACTTGGAGAATATAGAGGCTCCAGCAAGTTGATCAAAGAGATCATCGATGCGAGGAATTGGATATTTGTTCTTGATGGTTTTCTCGTTAAGAGGACGATAGTCAACAACGAGTCTCTTTGTTTGATCCTTGTTTGCCACAAAGAGAGTTGGGCATCCCCAAGCCGAGGAACTAGGTTGAATGAAACTTTTTTCCATGTACATATCAATTTGCTCCTTTAACAATTTCAGTTCAGGAGGAGCTATCTTGTATGGATACTTGGAGATTGGAGCAGTGCCTGGTTCAAGTTCGATGACGAACTCAACAGCTCTGTCAGGAGGCATTCCTGGCAATTCTTCTGGAAAGACATCGGGGAAGTCACAAACCACCGGAACAGTTTCAATAGATGGTAGAGGATTTGCATTGAGAGTGTAGAGTTGAACAACTGGATTTTCAACATGGAAGTAGACTATCTGGCCAGAAGGGTGTGTGATTTTGACAGACTTAGCAGGACAATCAATGACTGCTTTGTTGGCTACCAGCCAATCCATCCCAAGAATGACATCAATATCTGAAGAGTGGAGAGCTATCAGAGAGGCCTAGAATGGAAGGTTTCCAACTGTGATCTCGATGTTCTGGCTAACTTTATTGCTTTGCCAGCTAGATCCCGGTGATTTCACTAGGAGAGGGATAGACAATTGTTCCAAGTTGATTTTACTGGTGTTTGCAAAGCATTGAGAGATGAAAGAGTGTGAAGCACCAGAATCGAACAAGACTTTAGCACGAAACGAGTTCACAAGAAGTGTGCCCATTACAACCTCTGGAGATTCTTCTACTCACTGGGCCTTGACATGGTTCACCTTGACGGTTCTCACGCCAAGCTCGTTGCTGTTGTAGCAACACAACGGAGGACCACGTATTCTTGTCGGGGTTGACCTGTGGCGAGGTGGAGGTGGAAAGAGGTGCCTTTGCGGACACTTATCGGAATAGTGGCCCGGCTGTCCACACTTGTAGCATGTAACAACAGAACGAGGAGTTGTTGGACCTGGCTGAGATGGAGCACCTCCTGAAGATACCACTGGGGCGGGAGGGCGGGCAAGAAATCCTGCCGGGCTTAGCAAACAGATGGGCGGTGTTGGAGTGGTATATGGAACCCAAACTCTTCGTTTTTGTGGAGGCATGATAGCTTTTGAGAGATTAGCCTGTTCACGAGAGTGCTTACGAGATTCCTCAACCAACTTGCGCCCGTGCTCTTCATTTAGAGAGATGTTGCTGAGGTCCTCAAAATTCTTGGCCTTGACGTTGGTGAGAGCATACTTGAGTTCCGGGTTGAGACCCCTGCGGAACTTTGCCATCTTTTTCGCTTCCGTGGAGGCTTCATCTCCGGCGTAGCGAGCCAGGCGATTGAACTCTCTTTGGTATTCGAGAACGTCCAAATTTCCTTGTGTGAAAGAATAGAATTCCTCACGCATTCTCTCCATGAGCCAATCGGGAATGTGATGGCGCACGAAGGCTTGCTTGAAATCCTCCCATGTGATTGCCACACTAGGACCTCTCATTTCTTGGAAGTTCTCCCACTAAGACATGGATTGTCCACGGAGAAGGTAGGTCACGTAAGGAACACGGTCCTCGTCAGCCACATGAGCTACCATAAGAGTACGGTACATTTCACGGAGCCAGTCATCAGCATCCAATGGCTCGGAGGAGGTATCAAACGTGCGCGGATTGAGCTCAAGGAACTCCCGAATAGACACCCGGGTGTTGCCATTACTCCCAAGGTCTTGGTTCTGCTGCATCTGCCTTATAACTTGTGTCATCTGAGACAACACTTTCCCCATCTCGGGTGGCAGTGTGTGTTCTTCGTCACCACTTTCCATCCTAAAGAGGATACCAAGATTAACACAGTAACCGGATAACAAAATCCAATATAAGTGCTTAAAGGGATTACTTCAGACGATAAGTCGACAGCATAGAACAAGGATGGAGGTTAACAACGGATCAATAGATAAGTTGTTACAACGGAAGAGACGATTTGTGAAGGACGATATCGAAGCAACAACTGGGAAACAGGAGACCACAAACACCTGAGGTACTACGGAAAACCCCATCCGGGCTTCTAGAGGATCAATATCTACTGCTTAAGGAATAGAGGATCTGCTTCCGGGGCTTATTTGCCACCGTTCTCAATCGTGAGTAGGCAACATGATAAATCATGTCACAACCACCTCCATTCCTATGGTCTAGTAGATATAACCATCCTAGAGAAACCAGGATACGTGAAATCCTAACTTGAAAGTTTAGGTGAGAAGAGAAAAACAACGTTGCACTTCCTTACCAGAAAAGGGAGGGTGGGTGGGGAAAGAAATAAAAGAACAGAATTCCTACTCTCACGTTTCATTTTTCCTATATAGCTACAAAATAGTTTCTAGACTCAACTGCGACCAGTAAAAGGGATCCTACAGGCAGACAGGCTCTGATACCATTTGTCGCACCCGGACTTCTAGAGGATACTCACAGCCCGCTAAACAGTAGATGATTGGATTACGGGGCCTACCTGCACCCGCACCTCTTACGAGTAGGCCATCACGTAAACGTGTGACAACCAATCTCTACTATTCATCGTCTGTGCAAACCATCCCATAGGAATCCGAATACTTCCATTGACGTACTTCATAACATACACACATGGTACGTCAACGGCGTTTGAACAAGTGATATCACAACAAATCTCTAAGACACAAAGAAATAGAAATAAGTGGCAAAAGCTCTCACTAGAGCAGAGATAGCAAATACAGTCATGCAGAGGACACATGTCCCAACAAGTCATCATTACATCACAGCGGAAGCATCCAAAGTGTCTGAGTACAGACAAGATCCAAATAGGCCTAAGAGGCCGGAAACAAAAAGAACGGAGCCCATCCACGAAGTCTCGGATCCTGCCCGGGTCCGCTATCTACTCGTCAACAGCTTCGTCATACTCCACGTAGTAGCCACCATGGGGATCCTCGAAACGTAGTCTGCAGAACACGCAGCCCCAAAGGGGTCAGTACAGACGAGTACTGGCAAGCAAGACGCACAAGATACCAAAGTGTACCCGACAACACCAAGTACAGATGCTTTGGGTTCAACGGAAGATAGGTGATACAAAGAAGCGGCAGCGGGCTGCGCTAACCAACTACAGAAACACGCTACAACATCCGGCTAAAAGAAAGGGATAAGATAGCGCATCGGAGCCAACTACCACTAACCTCAAACAAACCCATCCTGGATCTCGCCCCTTATCCAAAGAAGCAATCCGAGGATAACTCACACAGTTGGATTAATGGAGGTTCAGGTTATTTTGACAATATGCCTATTACTAGTCAAATTATTATTAATTAGGTGTAAGTTGTCTGAGTACTTGTTAGCCAGCACTTTCACCAAGTCGTCACATAACCGCGGACAACACGGCTTCTCGAGAAGATTCATCCCTGCAGGGTGTGCTCCAGTACCCGTACACACTCGAGCCACTAACTAAAACTCAGGTGGACTCAACCCGACTCGAACCATCTCTGCAACCTGTCCTAGGAGCCACAGAGCTATAAGGTCCCGGCCAGTCCGACCTAACCTAAGCGCAAGGGTGAAAACCACACCCCCCGGCACCACAGGCCTCGCCCTATATGCATCATCATCATCATAATCATCAACCATGGGCGCGACCCATTCATGCGTATGCGCAAATGGAACACCCGAACTAAGTGTGGCTCTTCGGACAAACTGCGGATCAGGTCAAAGTCGAGGGGGTTCCATACGACCACCCGGATGCGGTGAGCACGCTCATCATGGATCAGAGGACAAGACCCTTTTCCTATTTAGGGTCGACACTAGCAGGCTTCAAAACCCTAACCCGGGCCTCCTGCTGGTGCCTTATCATCAAATTATTATTACCCCAAACATTAACATGATATGGATTATAACAAGCCCAGCTATCAAACTAAACAGGTGATAAGATAAATGAAAACAAGACTCGAGCACAAACAACCCTAAGCATGATACTACGACACAGGCTAACAAACAACAAGGTTGTAGGTGTGGGGATAAGACGATATTCATGGCTGCAGGATGACATGTGATGGGATCGGAACACAAGCAACGAATCATAATGCTAGCAGATTAGACAACGGAAAGTATCGGTATCAAGTGTGGAAAGGACACAATGGTTCATGTGAGTGAATACTTGCCTGCAAACTCAGTAGCCTGGTACTGAGCTAACTCCTCTGAAATTGTAACGTAAACCTCGTCTGTCTCAACGTCGTCGTCGTGGATCGGCGAGCGGAAGCAGCGACCAGGAGGGAGGCGGTCGTGGCGGAGCAGACGGCGGCGATGGCGGCGGAAAACGAGGACGGCGCGGTCGCCTGGAGCCGTCTCCGGCCGCGCCTCCTTCAGCAAAAAGGGAGGTGGAACCCTCCCGGTTCCATTCCCGCCGGGAAGAGCCCGAGTCGACGATCACAACCACCTCACCATCACCTCTAACTTCCGGCCAGAAAACATGGAGTTCTTGGGTACAGAGAATTACAGGGAACGAAGGGGATCCAGGGAGGAAGAAGGCTGTGGAGAAGCACTGTAAATGCCCAGTTGCATGATGTTTTGTTTTCAAAAAATTTAAATATTTTTGGATGTTTGAATTTTAATTGAATTTGAGTGAATTTTGCAATAATTGAAAATATGAGGTCTCCTGCTTCACAGCTCATGGGCCACCCTGGCAGCCCGTCTTTAGTACTAGGACAGTAGGACATCTATCCGGAATAAAATCAACAGTATCCCTGGAGATGTTGGCTTCGTCAGATTAAGGCGGATGCAGATCTTGATTTTTTTCCCAAGAATAAAACGTAGTATCTAGGTT